>SOPF01029172.1:0-48998 GCA_012979155.1 Hypericum perforatum
TTACGGGAATGGAGTGAGCTTTGCAACAAAATAGGATCTACCACCACATTAGCTAACAGCTTTTTATGGGAAAATATAGGGAAGAGAGGACATTAGGGTGTTCCATGATAAAAAAACCCGATTGTCCGACTTTGTGGAGATATGGTAAAGAGTATTGTCTGTTTGGTGTAGAGGGATAAGTAGAGATAGGATTTTGTTAACTTTGCAGAGGATTGTGGAAGGTCTGCCTGATATACATAGATGCAACCCCTTGGCGCCTCTTAATTAAATCTTTGCTTATTCAGCCCAAAAAAAATTTAGAGCAAGAGACAACTAGGTCTAGACTTGTATATATACGCTCATTCCCTAAGCACTTGTGAGTAGGCTACAGCGGACAAGTGGAATTAGGCTGAGACGTACAATGATTGGCTGGAAATTGTTTCACACAACGATTATGGCAATGTTGTTGTACAAAGCCAAAAGAGTTGCAAACAACAGCCATGGAACATTAGTTAATAACCTGATACATCACAGATTCACAACAGTGAATGTCTCCGAGAATCGCCAGTTAAACCAAAGAGAACAAATAAATACATTCCATTCAAGATTTAACCAATCTACGACAAAAAGGACTGCCAGACAAGATGGTCAGATACGGTATCATGATAGGACAAAAATAATGAGATAGTTTAAGAGAATTTATTATCTCATGGACTGATGGAAGGGCCCATAGAGTTAAGGGACGTGCTTAGATGGACCTTGAGAAACACAAAGTCCTGCAATTTTTGGTCTTAAGAAACACACACGGATAAAAAGTTCCAAAAGAAGAAAATAAAGTGCTACAACAAATTCAGAATGAGCATTTCTCACACCATCAGAAGAAGTGCACAACAAACGTTTATGTAATTAGTACAAAGGAAATTAAAACAATAAACCAGATACATTTTCCGTGGAATGAAATGATGTCACTTCAACTACAGTGTCATCACTTAAGAAAGAGAGCTGAAGTTTATGAGAGGTGACCTGTGCTTGAATATAATTGATGTTCTTTACTTGGAAGCCACGTTCTTCTTCACTCTTAAGGATCTTGCAGACATCTCTAGCAAAATTCTCCTCCATGTTCGGATGGATCAACGCAGTAAGATCAATGTCCCCATCTGGTAGGTAGGTTCTCAAAGGCACTGAGCCATATGCAAAGACCTGCATTCAAAGCATAAATTTAGACCATCTTTTAACTCCACATGTTCATAATGTCAAGTGTAAACTGTACTGATACAAATACCTAGAGACGACCTGAGACTATTCTCAAAATCTTAGAACTCATTTTGCTGAATGAATCATTGATCAGGCAGGTAGAGAGCTTCAAAAGCTTGATATAGTCTTAAATACAAGAGAAATGCACAATTAACACGCAAGCATGTTGTATTTGAAAAGAAAGTGAACATTAATTGTGGCCGGTGAGATAATTTGTTTTATTTTAAAGAGAAATTGATAATTATTGTTGAATCCAAATACTTTTTAAGATTATAACTCAAAATTTTCCCTAGAACAAAATCGCAATGAATGCCCTGCCAGTTTCGATCCCAAAACAGTAATTCTCTTGATTTCCTGCAAGAGAGCAAAATATGTGCACCACAGAAAGCAAAATATGTACCCTTGATAGCAAGATGCACTTGACCTCACATTCATATAAACTGATAAAAGCTATGCCTACTCATCGGTTCTGTCAAACAAGGGTCCCACACAAAGGGCCTCATCGTTTCTCACCTCTGCTCCAAAGTGCTCTTTGAATAGGTCTTTTACATACTTGATGATGGTTTCCCGCTTCATCTCAGAAACCATAACAGGTTGAATAGCATAAAGGATCTCTTGGGTCCTTTCTTCGGCCTCTAACCATAGCTCCAAATCTATCGAGATTCGAGACATAAGTGTAAAAGTGCCAGTGACGGAAGAGAGGGAAAGTGGCATACTGGTTTGCAGATCTTCCATAGCCAAGAAAAAAGGTAGAACGTAGAACTGGTCAATCCTTCAGAAAAAAATTCAAAATTCCTCACTAATGCAATGACTTGAAATTAAACTGATTTGCAACTGCATGAGAAGCAACGTTCAAAAAAGTGAAATCAGAATTGAAATTGAAGAGAATGGAGAATAATTCGAGAAAAAAAAGACAGAAAGGTTGGAGATTGTTAGATGCTAGAGCACAAACTCAGACATGAAGGAGAAAACGGAAGAAAAAAAAACCTTAACACCAGAATACTGTAAAAGACCAGGATCGGAGCTTTTCAAACATTCATAAGATGTTGGATCCCTCTGGTGAGTGGGGTAGGATAGGGCTACTGATGAGTGCAGGTATTTCAAGATGAATGAGGCTCTACCAAAGTTGGAACAAGGAACTGAATGAGGCAAAGAAGGATAAAATTTAACCACTCATTTTCTAGTTCTAGCCTCAGGGGGCCACTCATCAAGGATTCACAAAAAGGAGAACATCAAAGATAATGAATGCCAAGAAAGGAAGGAATGTAAATGCAATTTTTTTTTATATTCAGGGTCGATTACTGCCAGACCTTATTTCGATTTCCGAATGGTATTTTTTACATTCGTGAAGTTTGAACACAAGACCTCCTTAAATGAATCCAAGTTATCTTTCCCTGGGTGAAATTACATCCATTGTCCTTGATAGTTTTGAGCCATTCCCTTGAAGCTGTGGTAAGTCAAGAACCTAATTAAGTATATTTGGAAATGAATTAACTGCTAATTGAAGTTGCCTGGATTTCACCATGGCAGTATGTGACCATATACTAGTACCATAATGGGTCAAATGCTTGTTATGGTGATGTTATTACTTTTTATCTTTTGTTCATTCCAGAATCTACATCAGAATATACAAATTTTAAAGACCCCCATCTTTTTCCAAACTCAGATTTCTTCCCATATATCCCTCATTAAATAGCTATATTTATATGAGCCACTCAACAAAACTTGAAACTAATTCTTATATGCCTTTAATAAAGGAACTTGTAATCCTTCTTTAGAAAAAATAAATAAATTTGTAATCCTTATTTAGCAAAAAAGGAACTTGCAATCCTGTGAGCAGTTATCACAATTCATCTCAGTCAGGGTCCAGCGAATGTTGGAACTTAGAGATGTGACGCTTGGCAGTTTCAAATTTCTGAGCTCTAGGTGTTATTCAGCAGAGAGCACTCTCCAACATATGTGAGTCGGAAAGCAAAAAATAATAAAAACGTTTTGCACAGAGCTAATGAGAAAGATGCAATAGAAAATAGGACAAATATGGGCAACTAATACTCTTAGAACAGAGAACAATTTGCTTACTCTTCCAATTAAAACATAAACGTTGAAAGAGTAACAACCAAAGAATTAAAGAGGAGTCAATGGATTTCATAAACTTTGGTCATCTTTATATTCAAGCAGTTGGAATGAACTATGTCCAGCCAACCACTATTAGGTTTCGGTAATCCTTGTATCTAAAACAATTGAAACGGACTACATCCAGCCAACCTATATAAATCCACGTGGAACTGTGCCCTAAGGCCACGCCTGGGTCACATGGCAACCATAAGCTTGATCGTGATCCAACATATGAAGCTCAGAAAATTGAGTTAAACTAAATGAGATTGATTCCTATATGGTCATGGCTAGTGCCGACCTGGAAAGGGACACTGGAGACAGCAAAGCCTGGAAATTCACATATATAGTAGGACAATAAGGCTGCACAAACCAAGACACTGGTTGACTGGCTACTCATCAGAGGATATTTTGCACAGTAGGAGTGGGATGATTGTACTAGCCTCTTATAAAAGAATTTTGAATGGAAGTAGAATAAGTTGAGGATATGTGTGATCTAACACAAAATCCTGTTAGTCGGCTCGGTTTGATAATGATTCTTTACTGATAAGAGAAGCACACTATAAGAGTGCACATGCGTGTGCATTTGTTTATCTAAGCTCGAAATATGGAGGAGCAGCGTTGTCGCCTTCCTCCTTTAGCTGATTGTGGGAGAGAGAAGGATGTTGAGTAGTGATTTAATGGATCGATGTTCAGTAGGATGATAACACGACTTGCTTCAAAATGAAAATATATTATAAGCAGGCAGGCATGGACTCGCTGACCAAGGACAGATAAACCAAGCGGCAGCGCCCATATTTTACCAAACATAAAATACACAATCCAGCACCATTCACTGACCTTTTACCTCTAGGACTGACCCGGATCCTATCGGTATCACATCTACCACAAGAATTATTCCAAACCTTGATCTAAAAAACATCCGAAAACGACCTTTCTAAATTAGGATGGGATGTCATAGCAAATGTTTGACCATTGCAACCATCCGTCATATCAAATTCACCACATAACACTGAAAACTGCCATTGCGGGGGGCATCTTCAGCAATCGAGAAACAAAAACATGATCCCACGTTAATAAACAAGTCAACAAAACCAGTAAAGGTAACATTTTTAAAGCTCAGCAACAGAAAAGTTGCTAGGCAAATCCGGAAAGGCCTATCTAATTCGGGGTACAGAAACAATTGAAAGGGCTGGGAACTTTATAAACGTTAAGCATTTTTACCTTGGTGTGACCACTAAGTTCCCTCCCAATTTGGGAACCCTTCCGCTTCCAAATCTCTGCTTGTAGTATACCCATCTACAAGCAAGCCAACCTTCTTCGTCGTCATCATCATCATCTTTCTCCCCGCTTCAATCCAGAGACCCTCCATTTTTTATGCCCCCCACCCCCCGAGAGAGAGAGAGAGAGAGAGAGAAAGAGAGAGAGAGAGAAGGCCAAAGCTAAACAACTAGAATTTGCCGCGAGAGGAACAACAGAACTAAAAAAAATGTATAATAAATGTCCGAAACGACCGCCCGTATAACGGTCGTTTGTCGTCCAATCACAACAAGAGACCAAATGAACCAGAGACGACAATGTCGGAAGAGCATAGTTATATTTTAGTAACATACAAATTTGACATTTTTACCAATTAGTATTAAAGAAATAATTTAAAGTATAAGATAGTAATTTCATTTGTTAGTAATGACCAATTTTTTTTTTTATTTTGGTCACTTGAATCAATTAATTAGAGATAAATTTATATATTTTTTTAACGCTTAACAACATAATATCTAGATTTTGAGAAAGAAATTTGTTTAGCTTAACTGATAAGTGTTCGAGCTGGATGATGACAAATTATTGTGTCTGGTTCATTCGGAGAATGGTCCTGATGGAATAATCAAAGATTTGATATTTGCAACTCAATAAAGGTTCGAGAAACAAATATAAAATAAGTTACGTATAAACAAAGATTTACGGCAACAACAATAAGGAATCACAAAACGGTCCAAGTGATAAACCTCGAGTTTCCTTGATCTCAATTCTAATATGAACCCTTGTTCGCTCCCAAATTGAAAAAAAAAGTCCTTAGACTATATATTCTGAATCACCCAGTGAATATCTTTGTTCCATAACAATTCAAATAGGTTTATCAATATATTGAACACAACCCATGACATGCTATTCATTTGATGGATTCTCTGGAGAACTTGTTCTAAATTTGTTCATAGGCCTTTTGAGATCAAATTTGATGGATACTGATGTTTTTTTTTCTTCCAGATGTTCTTAGAAAGTGAAAAAGTTTCATGAGCTACTATTATATTATCTCTAAAGTAAAAAAATTAATTAGCTATTATAATATTGACATGTAAACACATACGGTGAGAAAAAATCCGATATTCGTTACTCATATTCAATATCCATTTTTTTTTAATTTGAATACAGATTCGAATTATGCAAAATATATATTTTAGATTCAGACACAATATAGATAATGAAATTGATATTTCTAATATCCAAAATATTCAATTTAATTTTTTTAACAAATAAGCCCATTCTCACACTTCCTACCCGTGGCTCATTAAAAATTCATAATCCCACTACACAAAATAAGTTATTCATACTTGTTTCATATTCTCTGATTTTTCTTAACCTAAAACTTGAATAAAAAACCAAGAAAACAAATTTACAACACCAGCAACGTTATCCAGATGAGTATATGAGATAATTTTTTTTATGTATTTATTAAGGCTTAGAAAAATATTGGATAGTTCAGATAATACATATGTGTATCCAAAATATTTCGGATACCAAATATTGGATAATGATATGTTCAACTTCGGATATAAATATTGAAAATCCATATCAAAATATTTTGGATTAGTGAAAATTTGAATACCAATAATTCAAATGATCAACCCTAAATACAACTATTTTTAACAAGAACTCTCTGACATTGATAAGAGAATTAATTGATCCAAGACATAATTCTACTAGCCTAAGAATTTTTTTTTCCTGCATATATTATATGCTGGTAAGGTAATGTATCAGAGAATAAAGTTTGGATAAAAACTAGGGAAAATTACCCTCAGGCCCCTCGGGTTTGCGAAAATTCGTGTTTTAACCCCCCTATTTTTTTTTATTATCATTCAACCCTTGAATCTTATCAAAAGTGTATAATTTAGCCCCTGTCGCCGGAATCCGGCGATTTCTCCGGCGAAATGGCACCTAAGATTACTAAAATACCCTTTTCCTTTAAAAAGTAAAATAATAAATTGAAACACAATCGTAATTCGTATTGAGTTGAAATTTTTCATGATGCATCCTAAAAATATACATGATTTACGTAAAATATTTCAGAAATTTTTGAGGTACAAAAGTATTTTTTTTATTTTCCAACTTGCCAAAATTTAGTAAAATCATGTAAAATAGCAAATTTATTTAATTGGGCTGAAACTTGTCCCATGTGTCTTTTAGCATATTTAATGAATTTAGGAATCAAAAAGTCTGAATTCTCATGAGCCAATTTGGAAAAAATCTGCGGATACCAAAAATATAGAGTTTTAATTTATTTATTCTACTAGCCTAAGATTTTTTTTCCTGAATATATGCTGGTAATGTATTAGAATAAAGTTTGGATAAAAACTATCCAAGAGACGACACCCTGAGAGGAGTGAGGAGGCAAGGTTCCCGCCATGTCAAGCCTCGCTCTTGCAGCCCCCAAAACCCTATCCTCCTCCCCGACAACCCCAACTCTCTCCACCCTCTGCCGCCTCAAAGTCCCCACCTTTACTCGCCTCCGCCTCCGCCTCCTCTCCTCCCTCCACTCCGAAAGGGGCGTCGAGTTCGAGACCGGAGGCACCTTCTTCCGCGAAGAGAGCCGCATTGGCCGGGACCTCGGTGTCCTCTCCGCCTCCCTCTATAAGCAGGCTCACTCCCACCTCCGTGTCCTCGACGCCATGTGCGGCTGCGGTGTCCGCTCGTGCCGGTACCTGGCGCAATCCGGGGCCGACTTCGTGCAGGCCAACGACGCCAACGTGGAGACCCGTGAGGTGATCGTGGGGAACCTCGAAAGGGTGTGTAAAGATTGTGGCTTTGAGGGCGGGGACCACTTTCCTGGGCGGTGGCTCGTCTCCCATGGTGATGCCAATAGGGTGTTCAGTGAGTGCTACTTGAAAAGGGACTTCTTTGACTTGATTGACATTGATTCTTTCGGGAGTGATTCCATGTTCTTGAGGTCGGCTATGCTGTCTTTGAAGCTCGGTGGTCTTCTTTATCTTACGAATACTGACGGGTTCTCCTCCGGCGGTCACCGGCCTGACCAGTGAGTAGCTGGATGCTGATATTCTCGATAGAACTATTTTATTGTTTTAGTGTGACAGTTTTTGATGTTTGGAGAATGTGGTTATGGATCGTCTTTATGCACACTGGGTCTGGTTTTGCACGTTTTTTCTCCCGCAATTAGGCTCAGCTCTTTTTCTGGTTGCTCACTATGTTTGTTATTTGGTTTCTTGGTTTTGCATTTTTGTTATGCTCATATGCTCCATTCTGTCTTGGTTTTGCGTATTGAGTCTGATATTTGAAGACTTCATGCTTCCGTCCTTGATCAAGCACTTCCATTATACTATCTTTCTTTTTTTTGATGTGAAAGGTGATCGGAAAATTGAAACCCTTGTGGCTTTTGTGCTTAGTTCATTGGCTGCATACGGAGCATATGTGCGGCCTATGCCATTTCCGAATGAGATCGGTTTACGGATGCTGATAGGTGGGGCTGTCAGGGAGGCATCTGTATTGGGTTACCAATTACCATGTTACTCCTCTGTTTTCCTATTATTCCTATCACGGACCGGTTTTTAGGGTCATGATGAGATTACAGCGTGGGAAGCTACCCGAAAGCAGGTGCTCGATTTTTTCAGTTTCCTCCTCGAATTTCTTCCTTTGTCTCATGGCTCTGCAGATTTGATTGAGGTTCACTGATGTCCATTCCTATATTTGATAGGCATTATGGTTTCATTGGCTGCTGCAATCTTTGTGGTGATTCTCAATCTTTCATGTGGGATAAGCTGGGGAAGATTTCTTGCTCTTGCAGTATAAAAACAGAGGTCATATGATGTTATGCATCTTATTTCTAGCCATAATTCCTTTTTCCCCTATAACCATCACTCTTGCATCAGTAATCTGGAATATTGGGGTTTCGTTGGCAGTGCGCTGTATGTCATTGCCAGTGGAATGTTGAACGGTTTATTTCAGGTTTCTAGTTCCATTGCTGTTTCAGGGCCCTTATGGACAGGGCCTCTCCATAGTGCTGCCTACGTTACAGAGATGTTAAAGTTGTCTGAGCAATGGGGATGGACAGGAGATGCTACAGTAACTGATCAGGGAAAGAAAACCGATCTGGAAAAAGTTCTGAATCTGATGATCGACGAGAGTGACCCCAGATTACCGCCTGGATACATAAAACTGGACAAGGTGCAAGGCTAATCTTGTTACGCTGCTACTTTGGTGTCATGACTTTCTTGGAAGGCTTATCGCGTTATCCTTCATTTGAATGGTTTCAGTTGGCAAAGCGTGCGAAAACTGATTCCCCTCCTCTAAGGGCTCTAATGAATGCAATAGAAAAGGTACGCACACATCTTATTGGGGCGTGTTAGAGTTCCTGAATATGATTACTAGTATCATGTGTCAAACTCTTTGGTTGCTTTAACATCGTTAAATTGAACTTGCACTTTGATAGTTTGGGACAAACTCAAGGGTCTAAATTCCAGGTGGTCTCAATGTTTCAGGAGGGGTATGCTACTAGCCGGTCGCACATCATCTCCAATGCGCTCAAGACCAACTGTCCGATGGCAGAGTGCATCCAGATAGTTAAGGAACTACAGGGTGTGAGTGTGACTAGTTCTCATCCAAGTAATGGGGAGCTAGCATAGGGCTGTTGCAGTTGGCTCGAATTTTGATGCCATTGGGGCTGCCTCAACTATTCCAGCAGGATATTTGTCATCTGGAGGCAAGGAAAGTTTGGTGATCCTTCATCCTTGAAGGTAGGTCTCGGATGGAGTTGTGTTGGGGCCAGGACACGATGCGATGCGAGTACTCCATCCTTCAACTAACCAGCCTCTCAAAGTCAGCTTCGCTTGGTGGGCTGAATCATCTATCGAGATGGAGTCGGGCCCATGTAGCTGCTCTGGCCCAAATGTATAAACTAAATGCTCTCTCATATTTTGAACAAAATTCCTAAATCCTAATAAGTAGGGCACAGTTATTATGATAAGCTAAGCTTTGTCTTTGGTAAAATAGCAACTCATTTACCGTTTTGTGAATTAATCAGTGAATGTCCGGATTAAGTAGAAAGCATTGGTGCTATTACAGACTTGAACCGGTAGCAGTGTTGGAGTTGGTGGTGCGTGGAAAAGGTCAAGAGTGGGCCAATTCAAAGTCAAATTGGTTGGAAGTCGTCGCTCGACATGTTAGTCTTCATTCCTCCTCTGACTCGGAGGGAAACTACAAAACAGTCGGTTCCTCTATTGCCTACTACTTACCGTCTCCTCTTGCCGTTATTAAATTAGTCTTATCCAAACAGTTTGTTTGTTTTTTTTTGTTTTGTTTGTTCGGTGGACATGTAATAATAGATACAGGTGAGAGTAGCAAGTCCGCTTTAAATGGCACCACCGCCGACTTCTTAACTTGTCTCTTACTCTCCCATCCATAAATTTTATTTACTCCTTTTTCTATCTCATGTCTGTCCTATCCCAAACTTCCTTTTTCTTCACACCAAAAAAAGATTGCTATTTCTATATTTAGGACAAAAGCGTGGAAATTTGTGTCTAAATAATCTACAGCACCTAAGATAAGTGGGAAGCTGCTTCTGGGTTGAGTTTGACTGGTAAAAATAACTTCTGTGGCACGAAATCCCCGAAGACCCTCGGTGTAAAGACGGAGTCTTTCTCTCTTTCCACTGTCTAGAGAGAGAGAGAGAGAGACTAACATGTTCACCAATTCTTATTTGGATGTGTGTTTCGGGAAGATAGGAGGAGGACCAACATCGGATTAGCGTTTACCTAACTCCAAGAAGACAACTTTATGCTCAGGCAAATACAAAGGTTGGTTGGTGTTCCTCCGAACTTGGTCTTGATCTCCTGTTTAGCTTTATTGGTAGTTGTTCTTCTTTAGATCTATCCACACTTCCAATGTTGATATAGTGTGTTTCTTCTGATCTTGGCTGATCCAAGTCGGGACCTTGTCTGTTTTGATCGTGTTTCGCTAGCTAGTAGTAGCTCCCTTGTTATGAATGTCAACTAAATTGCTCCCGGCCCTTCAAATATTTGACAACCAGAGTCGATCTTTGGTAAAAGATAACTTTTCTTACTATATGGTAAACGATCACGTTTGAGTCGGAACCAAAAAAGTTTTGATCAATCTTTCTTTTTCTATCGTTAAGTTGCAAAATATGAGCAAGAATTAGATCGATTATATACTAACTGACCTGTGCCATTGTTCAGAGCCTGGTGAGCAATTAACTTTGGAAGGAAGGAGAACTTATTTGACTATACTTTGGTTCACATACTTGCTGAAACATCATGAGTGGAGCAACTGCTGCTAAGATTCGATTTGTTCGATGTCCTAAATGTAAAAACATCCTTCCCGAACCTCCAGATGTTCCTGTGTATGAGTGTGGATGCTGCCACACACACCTTCTAGGTAAGAGTTAACAACCAGATACTGTCATGCATTTGTACAAGTTTCTATGCAAGAAGTAGAAGTTTGTGTAGATGTTTATGTATATGATATGAATTTCTAATTATATTGCTGATAGATCTTGTCTATCTCATGTAGCAAAAATTCGAAAAAATGATCCTGGAAATTCCCTACCGAGTTCAAGGGAATTGGATGCTGCTCAGGCGAACAAGGCAGTACATGTTACAAAGGATAAGTTAGCAGAAGACAAAGCCGTCCACTCTGGCGAGTGCTCTGTGGATCATATGGGTGGATCAGTGAAATCTGACAACTGCGATGGTGAGCAGCCCTTCGATATTGTAAAGTCGAGAAGTGGAGATCACAGCGATGGAGGTTGTCATGACGAATCTGGGGAGCTCGACTGTGATCATCTTGGAGGTACAAGTTTGCCAGTTGAAAAACTTTACAATGGGAAGGATGGTTGTAGGTCTGAGAATTCCAACGATGAGCAGATCAGAGGGGTGAACTTCTTTAATCAAGATCCGGAGAACAATGGTGATGAAAGTGAAACCCGCAACCACAGTGTCGAACAGTCTGCAATCAGTAGCGAAGCTAGTTCACCTAGTGGATTTGGTGAGGCAAAGAATGAAAAGTTCTCACCGACTAGAGAACAAAATGGCATAGAGCTGAATGGCGAGACCTCTCTATCAGCAATACTGGGTGCTGATATCAAGAGCACTGTGAAAACTGATGAATCCGATGAAAGTGAAACCTTCAATAGCAATGTTGAACAGCCCGAGATCTGTAATGAAGCTTTTTCATCAAATAGAGAACTGATCTTGTTGAGTAGAAGACAAGATGGTAAAGAGCTGAATGACGATGGCTCTCAATTAGCAATATTGGATGTTGATAATCAGAGGAGTAGGAAAATTGATGAAACTGACGGAATTGCCTTATCCATGACTTCCCATCAGCCAGAAGAAGAAATTTTATCAGATTCTCTTCCGGCTCCTTGGAGTCAACAACCTCGTGAAGATGCTCAGCACATCATGAACCTTGAAAAGCTTGGTGATACAGGAGAGAATGTTGATTTTTTCGATCCGAGCTCAGATCTCAGTGGTACTCTTGTTGACCTATCGAAGTCCCCCGCAACCACAAGCACCCAGGCGTATTATGATGACGGCATTTCTTCGAATGATGGAACAGATGATCAGGTGCCTGATCGACGGAGAAACTCATTATCAAGTGCTTATAAGCCTGGAAACCTTGTTGCTTCCAATGAGAGGCCCAGAGAGGAAAAGTTCTTGGTGAAAAGCAATTCTGAAGTCCGGCATCGGCGTAAGAATCACCCATTAACATTCTCTGATCAGATGCATGACCGAGACAGAGTTTACAATCCTGAGAGGGTTGGTCATCCTGATCAGTGGAGGAGACTTGAAGACGGAAATCCATCTCGTATGCCTTTCTATCATGACGAATTTTCAGGTGGCTATGAAAGCAGCAGCCCTTCCTATCAGTTGCATAATGAGTATCGATGGAATTCTAATTTTAATAGGCATGACAAGATGCCACATCCGATGGAAGAGAAGGCGAGGCTGCTTAGGATGACTTATGAGTTTCAGGAACAACTCAACACTAGATGCTATCCAAATGAAATTGCAAATGAACAGGTATCTGCCGAAGCCAAGTGGAAGAGCAGACATATTCCTATGTTTTACAGCCGAGAAGCTGGGGAGAGGCACCAACATCAGAGTGAACGTGCTCGAATATATTTCCCAGAACATGTAACAAACATTCGACAGCAAGTTGATTGCTCACAGTGTTGCTGTTCGGAAGACTCGGCACCGCCACCTATACATACCTGTCTCCATGATAGAGAGGAATGTAGGATACATTCAGGTGCCAGACGTCACAATGCATATGGTTCATGCTCCTCAAGTCCTGAACGCCGGATGGACTTTCTCCCACCGATGGATATCCATGGAACGAAATCTGCTGGCCAAGTGGATAGAGACTACGGAGCAAACAAGCATAAGAAAAAGAAACAACCCTTGGCCAAGCGATATCTTTGGCCTATTGCAGGTGCTGCCCCGTTCACCATTTGCTCCTTTTGCATGATGCAGCTACAGATACCTGCAGATTTTCTCCTGCTTGGAAAGCGATGCCATCGGTTAAAATGTGGAGCATGTGAGGAAGTACTCAAGTTTTCACTCATAGACCAGAGTCATCTAGTTCCCTACACACCAATTCTCCAAGCACCTCCACCGAGTGAAGTTGATGACTACAATGATTCTGCAAGTAGGAAATACATGGCTTTATCCTCAAACACCCACAATCTCCCCGAAGTAGATGCTGCTTCTTGTTCTGATGAAAGTGCAAATCCCATTGGACCACACAGCTTAGAGGGAAATGGCGAAAGGGGACAAAAGTTTGTTTCAAGCATCTCCGAGAACAAGTACAAGTATCTTGACCATGGATCAGCCAGAAGGTCATATGCCGTATCCGTGTCAAAGCGAGTGCTCTCCGAAAATGTGGACCGAGCAATGCGAGGAGGTCGGCCTCTTCATCATCTGATGGGTTATTCCACACCACACCAGGTTTTATTTGGACATGATGGAGCATCTAGCTCATGTATCAGCTCCTATCACCCAGGAGAGCTCAGTGCAGATGAGCCGTGAAACACACGTTGTATAGGTCCCAGATTAAGTATTGCTGTCTAAATTCTTTGTACTTATTTTTAATTTTATTCTACTTTCAGATGCAAGTCGATAAATTTAATTAGCTTGTTTGTTTCCGTGGACACGGGAAATAGGAACCAGCTTTGAAACATTTGTTCTGATGTACAATTTATTCACACGAGTTTCCATCAAATTCAGTGGTCTGTTTGCGTTTCAACTCGTCAACAATGCAAATGGCATGGTAAAGCAGACAACAAGATATAAACATCACGAAAAGCCGATGCTCGGCCTACTCAGGTTCCATTATCTCAGGCTCATTATTAACATCTGAGCACAGTTCTTCTGCCCTGTACATTATATGCAGCACGTATAACTGTTTTTGATAAGAGTGCTCTCAATAATTGCGGTTGTTAAAAGGAACCACTTAATATCTGTTGTTGTTTGTTCCATAGCTGCTGCTGCTTCTTTTGTTGGAGACGATGGAGATCCTCTGATCTTGAAGCATGTTCAAGTTGGGGGCCAGCAGTCGAGTATAACGATCAAAGTACAGAAGTTGTTTCATGAGAAGTGCGAATTCCCTCGGAAATCTTAACCCGTACGACTCGCTAACACGAATCTGAGAGTGAGAATGTACAAATAGTTTAGCATTTGTGAAGTAAACATCAACTCTATGCATATGGTTGACCTAACGAGTGGTCATTCTAGATCTTGGTAACTCCAACATTCTTACAGAAGCATAGCTACAACAAAGGACAATGAACATTTGTGGGAGATGTAGCTTACCACATCAAGAAAAAGAGCATTCATTTGTCTCTCATCAACCAGTACATTAGCAGAGACAGCAGTAGCATTTGTAGCGGTATCCCTTGCCGTTGCAACAACTATCTCGGTATCTAGTTCCTATAGAGGTCACAATTGCATAACAGGTGTCAGGAAAGTAAATACTACATAAAGAGTTTACTTAATAATGAAATTCTGTCTGACCTGTAGTGACGAGAATATCTTTTCCAAGTCCCTGGCAAAAGCTTTCACATCGACGTCCTTGTTAGTAGCGCCCATTTCAATCAAGGCAGTTGCCATTGGCTCGTATTCTTGGGTAGGAATTGATGTAAGAAACACTTCCATAGCAGCCCATGTTTTAGGGGATATCCGACCAACAATTCCTGCAATGTTCAATCTGAGATGATTAACTAACATTTACTTTTATGCATGGTAGCCAAGCTCATCAAAATCAACTTTATTTTGTGGCACATAGTAGTTCTTTGCACTTCTGTGGAACATGGCATAAAGATTGTGGCATTGATAAGCACATAAATGCCACTTTATCAGATGTCCCTCGTATACTATCACAAGAGGCACTGCAACCAATAGTAAAAGGGAAAATGCAATGGGAATGTCGCCAGAACAGTGTCTACATGCTAACAGGGAAATGATGAAAGTAGCAAAAGGGACAGAGCTTTACCAAAATCTAGAAAACCCACACGACCATCTCGGAGCAACCACAAATTGCCGGCATGAACATCTGCATGGAAAGTCTCACAAGCTAGCAAGCTCCCAAACCTATTAAGATGGTTCGTGTCAGAAGAGTGAGACCGCTCCTAACCATGTACCACTCTCAGAAACCAGAATAAACAGCAAATAAGCACGCATCAGAAAACCTACCACACATTAAGAGCAGTGATAAGACTGGCCTCCGGATTGTCAACAAGAGATCTAATAGAATCCAGGTCAGTAAGAGGCACTCCATATAGTCTCTCCATCGTCAGAACACGTTTTGTGCTGCAGTGCCGATACACTATCGGTGCTGTAGCCTGCCTTGCAAGTCCCATAGCTTCTAAGTACCTTCTAAATGCCTCTATGTTGGAGGCCTCTTTTTGGAAGTCAACTTCTTCAAGCATAGACTCCCTTATGTCTTTGACAATACCAACCTACTGAAACAACATAGAACTTACAGGAAGGAAGCACTAATAAAGAAGCAACGATTTAATACTAATCTCCCATGTGTGAATCATATTGCACTGCCAATTGAACAAGCCCTCACCAATTAAAGAATTTCAGCTTGGAGAAAAATCGCTGTAAGAGAAAGGTGCAAAATTTTTTACATTGCCAGATTATGTGACAGGTGTCTAACATTAGGGAAGAGGAAAAACCATACCAATGATGCTCGGCTGACTTCAGGACTTATGAACTCCAATATGCGAGCAACGACATATACAAAGTTCAAATCTGCTACGAGGATATCCTGGATTCCTGGTTTAAGCACCTTTATGACCACATCTTCTTGGGAGCCCTTAAGCCTTGCTCGATGAACCTAAGCAGTGCTTAAATTTGATCAATTGTGTGTTTTTTATGTGCTTTGAGTACATGCAATGGACGATTACCTGTGCTATTGAGGCCGATGCAAGTGGAACAGGGTCAATTTCATCATACACGCTCTCAATCGGTCTTCCCAGTTCTTGCCGCAAAATTGTTTGAATCTCTTGAAAGGGTACAGAAGGAGCTCTATCGAAACAGTTTTGAAATTCTTCCACATACTCTGAAGGGAACAGAGTTGGTGCAGATGCTATAAACTAGCAAATCACAAGCTGAAAAGGCTTTAGTGGCATGCAAATGAATCTGAATCCCAGAATATCCCATTCATATGTTCATGACACTATACATCAAGAAAGAAGCAATTACGGGGTACCTGGCCCAGTTTAATGTATGTTGCTCCCATGCGTTCAAACAATTTCCTCAGATATAGTGGAGAAAGTAAACCAAACTGCAGTTGGGGTGGTAATCCGGAGGTAGAACTGGCTGACTGCAAATAAGTCTCAGTATCAATATTTTAGCCTGGATGTTGAATCATATGCCAAACACAAGAAAAAAGGCAAGATTACTACGATGAAGAAAAACTCTCAGATAATAGAAAATTAAATATCAATGCCACACATCTCGGATGTGCGTAGTCAGTGGAAAAATAAGTTTGATATTTTGATTTTAGTATCTAAGTATCATCCAGGAATAACTCATAACATCGCGTATATATAAAGTGCTATGTCATTTTAATACCAAGCACATAATCTGCCAGATATCCCAGAAAATGAGTTATACATGTTTTCTGACCAGGCTTACTGCTAAGTTGTCAAACCATTTTCTAAACAGACAAGAAGTGACAACCATTGCACAGAGAGACCAATGAAACCACCGAAGTATTCTCAAAAACAAAAGCTCAACCTTTGAAGCATCCGCAAGCCACTCGCTGCCAACTCCAAGGACAGCTTGTACACCCTGAGCCAACCGTAAAACTCCGCGCGGGCCCGTATTGATGGATGTTTGGACAATATCCTCCACCAGCTTCGGAAGATTCTCGATCCTATCTGAAAAAGCAACATCAACAGAGGTATCAGCTCTCACTCAGAAACTCCGAGAAAGAGAAATCCAAACCAAAGCTTCATTTACACTATAAACTTAAAAAGTGTAAACAAAAAGATAAGACTAATTTAAGCAAAAGTTATATTTCAATCCTCCACAAAGGCAGAAACCATATATCCACAAAATCAGACATTGAAACCCTTCTCTTTCCCTTTAAACACAGCCAAAGACAGTACCTTGGAGACGAGCGGAGAACAAGTCTTGAGTTGAAGAATATCGGGAGAGACGGGCGACCCTCTTTGGGCCCCTAAAAGCAACTAGCAACTGGGAAACAAAAGAGAGAATTGATCAATTATCCTTTAATCGTAAAAGAAACAACCTTTTATTAAATACTTTTCAAAGGGTCCTAAAAAAAAGTGTCTTCGTACCTGAGGAGGAGGCGGAGGAGAAGAGAAAGGACTAAACAAGGAGGAGCGCCCGCTTCTTAAAGCTGACATAGAAGCCATAGCCATGGTAAACAAACCTCCCTCTCTCTCTCTCTCTCTCTCTCTCTCTCTCTCTCTCTCTCTCTCTCTAGCCTAAAGTACTGGTCTTGAAACCAATGGTAAGTAAAAGCTCGAGACTTGGCAAGTCTAGCTGCTTAAAAAAGGAAAAAAAGGAAGACAATGGGAGAGTAAATACTACGTGGCCGAGAGCGGAACTTCTAACTATGTACGGTCGCAGTTTAATACGTCACTCTCCCATGTGGCGGATCTTTCTTGGTTATTTTTAAGCTCATTTGGGGTCAGAATTTCGGTATTGGACTTTAGTGTGGCCCTTCTCTTCCAGTTTGGGGTCCTTCCCAAGGCCCATCAGAGGCAAAGGCAAAAAGGCAAAGGCTTTGTCCATTTGTACTTGTCTTTTTAGTTTTTAGGATTGTCTATTTGAATTTTGACCTCAACAAAGTTAATATTTTGGATGATAATTTGTTTTTTTTAAGCTCAACAGAAAAAGCAAGATCCAGGAAAAGTCTGCAACTGAGAGGATCATCTGTTCAGTCCTCAGCATGATCAATCAAATTCTTGCAGTATCTAACAGCACAAGATAATTGAACTACAGCAAGGAAGTGACGATTTTATCTACTTTGCGCTAAGAATCAACATCTGATTCTGAACTGGAAGAAGATCCATCTGATTGCCACTCTGGTGGCCTAACTCTGTTCAAATTGGCTTCTAATGGTGGAAGCCCATCATCGTCACTAGAGTCATGCTCGAGAGCTTCTTGTTGGGAAGTTTCTCCGGGGAGACTCAGATCGCCATGCAAATCTCCCGTCGTTGTAGACTTGAAGATCTCGGGCCTGTAGAATTGAGTTAGAAGTGGGAGAAGAACCTCAAAGAACAGCCATTCATTCATTAAAAAGAAAAGAAAGAGCAAAAAAAACTCGGGATGAATACAATAGGAGCATCAAGCAGTGAGGTGTTGCTTAGTATCCACTACACTAGGCCTGGACAAAGCTGCTTTGATCTAGGATCCAAGCTAAATTGAAGCAAATTTTAATAATTTGGCACAAGGGAAACAAGCAACTTTTAAGCATTCAAACATTTCTAGTCCATTACACTGGTCCAAGTGACTTGGATTCTCTTAAGTAAATATTGAGTTCAAGCCTAACGAATTGGAAAATACACCATTGGAGAGTCACCCAGATAAACACCGTCAATGCTTGCCTCTGAACAATGGAGGTTGGCCAAAAAAATACTGGTTAATTGTAGAGAGAGGGTACAAGCTTCGACAAGATGCAACTCATCGCTGATATTGTTCTTAAAAGGGCATGTAATTGTTCCTTCAGAAAAAATAACAAGCAAGGCAAAAATACATTGTATTGGCACATGATTCAACGGACTGGCTAGATTGGTAGACAAACCAAGATGATGCTACCATGCATGTTTTGAAAAGCTCAAATATCCATTGAGGGCAAAAGTAGTTACTATGAACCCAAAAAATGGAAAGAAGTAGGTGTTGTGCACGATGTTTAAGGGAACCGAACCATTCAGGAGATCTCTGGAGCATCCGGACTTGATCATGGAAGAGAACTTGGGAGACGATACAACCCACTTTGCTACCCGATTCAAGGGCCTTCTCATTCCCACTTTCATCAACGACAATGAAACTTCCTGCACATTGAGGGATGCCATATTCGATCAATGAACTTTGAGTCTGCAAGAACTAATAAACCATTCATTGTTTGGCTGAAGCATATACCTCGCTTCATCCACATGCTTTTTTGAAACTTGGCCGGAAAGAATGCTAGTGACTTGCTACCTTTACCATCCATCACCTGACATATCCATACAGAACAAAAAAAAGAAGGCATCATTACTAATAATCTCCACAGAGAAAACTGGGGTCCCTAGCAACCAAAATCAGATTGAGAACCATAAAGCAGAAAGCTTTAAGACAAACAGAGCCAGTCGATGGACTCCAAACACCAAATGGAAATTAAGTTTTGCTTGAATCATATTCATCAAATTAGATTAGCAAGAACTAGACTTCACTAACAAGCTTCATTAGCCATTGTTTCCCCGAATAAACAGAAAGTAATCCGGAAAAGGGGAGGGTAAAGGAAGGATCAAAAGTTGAGAGGGGTTGACCTCGATAATGTTGGAGCCTCGAAGGGAGAGAACCTGCACGATGGTGTGGCCATCTTCAACGACAACCACCCGTTGCTCTCCAGCTGCCTTCTTCAGATTCTTCCTCCCTCCTTTCATTCCTTCCTTCCTTCCTTCCTACCCACTCACTCCCTCCCCGCCTTCTCTTTAACAGCCAGCCAGCCAGCCGCCGCCTCTAACTCCGAAGGAAGGAAGAAGAAGAAAAAAAAACTCAAAACCAAGGCTGTTTCGGACAGGGACACGAATGGTACCGACAGGGAGCCGCGCTACAAACCAGACACAAAAAGAGGTAGCCTAGCCTAGCCTTGCAGGAGTGTCGGGACTAGGGATGGATGGATGCCTAGTTGTTTTTCCGTGCTCTCTAGTCTGCTTCTTTACCAGTTTAGTCCTTCCACTTTTATTGACTTGTACCAATTTGGTTACGGCACTTGTTTTTTTTTTTGGTCATTTTTTGAAATAATGGACGTGTTTATCTTTGGTTTTTTTTTTAGAATAGCGTTATTATTTATAAGTTAATTACGAAATTTTTACCAAAAAATAATTAACACATGAACATCAATAGGAGATTTTGGTAAAAACCAAAGACCTGAGAGTAATTTGCCTTTTTTGCAATTTTTGTAAAGGATGGACGTGTTTATCTTTGGTTTTTTTAAATAATGTTATTATTTATAGTTAATTACGAAATTAGTACCCCAAAATAAATTATTACGAAATTGTGTTCATGTAGAATGTTAATTCCAAGTCATGAGAAGATTTCCCATGACCAAACAAATCACGTATTTTTTCCAGTGTTTTGGTCACTTCGACTTTTAAAGTTGAGACACCGAAAAAAACCCCAAACATTAATCTCTTCCCTGTCGCCTTGCCGTGCTGCTCTCGGCCTCGCGCTCCATTTCTGACACGCAGACTCACATTTTACTTTGTAATTAATCATGAATATTAATATTATTTTGGAAAGAAAAAAAACAGATTTTATCATTGCTTAAAAGATAAAGGGTGGCAGGAGGGAGGGGGGGGTGTTGGGGCGGGTGACAGCTGTCCCACCTCGGTGCTTGTTTTCTAACACGACGACATCTAGCTCAGCTCGGTCTCAGAATACGTGTGACGTGACGTCAGCTCCAAACTATTACTAGTCTATTACACTATAAAATGCTCC
Source organism: Hypericum perforatum (assembly GCA_012979155.1). Classification (NCBI taxonomy): domain Eukaryota; kingdom Viridiplantae; phylum Streptophyta; class Magnoliopsida; order Malpighiales; family Hypericaceae; genus Hypericum; species Hypericum perforatum. The sequence goes on from SOPF01029172.1 coordinate 20,832, forward strand.
ACATCCCCACCACGGCAACAACAAGAAGAAAGAAAGAACAACGCAGAAGAAGAAAAAGACCGAAGAGGCGAAAACAAAAATGGAAGGAAGCGCTACTAGTAGTTCCCTGCAGGTGTTGTGCTCATCATCATCATCATCATCATCAGGAGGAGGAGGAGGTACGCATCATCATCTCCTCCAGTTCAACCACCAATCACATGTTGCGAGGTTCCCCGGCTCTAGTCCCAGTGGTGTCAGGTTGACTACTACGAGTATTACTACTACTCTTGGGAAGGCAGCCACAGGCACAGGCAGGTGTGGCTCCAAAGGCGTCTCTCTGGATAGTACTAAGGGGCCTCATGGAGGAGAAGAAGAAGAGCAAGAAAGGTGGGTGGAGAAGTTGATGGGGGAGAATATTGGAAGGGACAAGTGCAAGGAGGATGAGGGGAAAGGGTTGGCCGAGTTGCTGGAGTGCCTGGAGAGGGAGGCCATCATGGGAGATGACAATGGGAAGCAGCCCACCGATTATAATAGGAGGGCTCAGATATTCGACCGCAGTTCCCGATTCTTCCAAGACCACCACCACCCGTCTCCTCCATGATCCACCTACCTATCTCACTCAGCTTATTTCTTTCTTGTCTTGTTGTTGAACCTATCTATCAACCACCACATTTATATTAGGGGTTTTGTATAGTACAAGGCCTACAACTAAAATTCTACCATCTTTGTTTCAAGTCATTTGTCTTTAGTTTGGAACCACAACAAAAACAAAACACACATCTTGTCTAAATGATTAGTAGACTAAAACAACCTCTTGATGTTGGTTCCCCTTCTGTGGTTGCTCTTTCCTATTCTCCCTGTCTTCTTCCTTGCTCTGCCACCGACGATCTTCATTACTGGAGATTGATGAATCATTCCAACCAAATTCACCTGTCAGTCTTATAATGTCTGTATCTTTTTCATGAGTGCAGTCAATCTAAATCATCACGTTTCCTCGAATGCTATGATGCGTGTTCTCGAATGTTTACGTCCTCTTTCTCATTATCCCACCACAACCGTTCAGTTTCTGACCTTGCAGCCAAGGGTTTCTTCCAAGGTCCATCGACAATACCTTAAGATAAAATCGAACTCGAAGCGTTACGCCGTTACTAGTGCTCAACCCGAAGTGCTTATCGTAGCTACTGCATAATGCCGATATTAGCTAGACCACCAGATAGGGCTCTGCGTAATTCAGATGAAATGCGGAAACGGGACGACGAGTATAGAGAGGGCGGCCAGTGGATAAAACTCGATGAAGGGGCAAGAGAAAGTATGTGAAAAGAAAGTTTCTTTAAGAAACAAATGTCGAACTTGCAGTCAGCTGGGTTTAAATCATTTTAAGGGTGGGCCTTCAGAGAATAGAACAGTGCCCCATATGGCCAAACAAAGAGAGAAACTACAAACTGAAACCGCTGCGTCTTTATTGATGTCAACAGGTACTCACTTGCCTTCAGCAATGCCCCATCAGCAATTCACCAGCCAATCACTTGCTCTCAGTTTCTTCCTTCTCAAAGAAGGTCTTCTTGATCCAGTTCATGGGCTGCAAGGCGAGGACGACAAACTTGAGGCTCGTCAATAATAGTGCATCCAGATAATGAAAGATGTAGAAACCAAACAGAGGAGGATTTGGACATTCCTTTCTCCAACAAATCATGTATCTTGGCACTAGTTCTTAACGCGTAAAACAAGAGCTGAAAACACTATAAGCAAGTGAAAAACATAGGAAAACCATGGGGAATGAAGTTAGGCCTACTGCATTAGTGTTATACGCGCACCTAAAGATTTACCAAACGATAGCCGGCAGATTGTCACGATACCATATTTGAGTTTCGATATCCTACCCAAAACCTTAAGGTAGTGAGTAGGTGGATCCTTCCACCTTATAAACCAACCCATCCCACATGCAACTTCTGATGTGGGACACTCTCCAAAGGTAGTTAGTCTAATGCCTCTAGGGACAATATATTGTAAATTGTTTCTGTTGTTTTCTTAGAACATTAATCTCAATTATTTTTTCTATTGTTCTAATTTCTTCCTCCCTCTTTAATCTTTTATTCTTCTATCGCACCAAATTCTATCCTCTCTCGTGCTCTTTTCTATCATCTATCTTAACACAGATAAAAGCATATCAAACGCTTACTACCCAAACAAATCAAATCCCCGCAGAAAGAAGCTAGCAGAAACAAATCAGGAGAAACGATGGGAGGGGACAATGCATTGATTCCAATACCAAGGGATGCCAACGGAAAGTCCACATATGGCAGACACGTTACAATGCCCATATAAACTAATGGGCCAGACAAACAAGGACCAACTCTTGTTCATCAAAACCAGAACTTGATGAACCACATGAATTAATATGACATGCTAAAGGTGGGATTTTTGAAATTGGAAGAGCCGGCCCAACGAAGAATTCCCAACTGGAATTAGAGAATCTCGTTACCCCCAATAATATTGCTCGGATACAAATTGATTTCTATTCCATGAACTAAGCTAGGAAAGATCTGATACCTTGGACTTGTTAAAATCCTTTTTTTTTTAATAATTTCTCGAGCAACAATAAACAAACACAGGCAGCCAGGCTCAGCTTTCATTCGACAAGGCATCGATTCAAAGGGGGAAAAAGATCGGATCTGTTATCGGAGATCGTACCTGGACGACCCAGATGGCGCCGGCGCCGGCGACGACGCCCCACTTGGTGGCGGACTTGACGTACTGCAACTTCACCAACTTCGAAATCCCTCCTCCTCCGGCCATGGCTCCCTCTACTTGGTTGAGATCTCGATCCGACTGATTGGGAATCAGAAATTGGGAACAAAACCCTAACCAACCAAACCAAACGAAACAGAACCGTTTTTCTTTCTTTCTTTCTTTCTTTTTAATTATTTAGGATTTCAACCTTAAAAGTTAAAAGAAAGAAAAATGGGCCGGATGACTACTATTTATTTGTACAATTACCCGGTGCGTGTGCAACTGTCAATATCAAATAAGCCCCCGGGACACTTGCATATTTTCATTTTGGTCCCCAATTAATTAGAGATGATTTAGATGAATGGTCTTCCCAGTATTGTTCTTCTGTTAATATTTATTTGCGTATAGATAATGTTAATCTAGAGTAACAAAATTAAGAAAAGATCGTCGGACATTGGCCATCGGACAATATAATTACAAGTCATTGACACCTTCTACAGATTGGGATCGGTCCAAAATTTGAATAGTAAGATACGAGGTGATCTATAACAGAAAAAAATACACTTCGACTAAAGAAGAAAGTACGATTTTGGGCTACTAATAGTAAATCATTGAAAGAATTAGCAGAGCACCGATCCTCATCTATATCAGGTCATCTGGGTGCTCGGCAGACCAAATGCAGATAACTCCATCCCGAAGATTTGAGTTGAGATCGAAATCCACGAAATCCTCTTCCAGATGGCCGTTTATCAGTTTCTCTGTTCATTCTCTGGCTTATTTGTCGGCCGACGACCTTTGTCTGGACCGCCGATTACGCCCCACGTCTCAAATTGCCTTTGCCGAGCTCTTGCCCTCTCTTTCTCTTCTTCGGACTTTGACGAATAGCAGTACGGACAAGAAACTCCGTATTCCCACTCTGGGGCCTCCATGTCGGCATCGCTCACAGGTTGCTTGCATCCATAGCAGAGTTTGAACGTCCCCTGGGCCAAACCATGATCTACCGAAACTCGTTTGTCAAAGACAAAGCACTCCCCCTCCCACAGGCTCTCTTTCTCTGGAACTTCTTCCAGATACTTCAGAATCCCACCTTCCAAATGATAAACCTGCCAAAAATAACAATTATAAAACTCCATGTAGCGGAAGTGTTATATGCTTAGTGTGGGGGAGTGGCATGTGTAACATTTTGAGGTTGCTCGATTCGAAATTACAGCAACAGGGAGAAACAAGCATTCTCTTACACGTGTGTGAAGCAGTAGACAAACTAACAATATATACACTAGAACCATAACCGTATAAAACGGAGTGCTCCAAATGTGTGAGTGGGATTCGTATTAACAGTCACCTCTTTGAAACCTTTATTGAGAAGGTAACTCGATGCTTTCTCGCATCGAATGCCTCCTGTACAGTACATAGCGACACGCGGTGGTACTTTCTCCTCTGAGTTCTCAGCACCTTGGTCACTAATATCAGGCGAACATATTTCAGTCCTCTGTTCGCGACCTTGGAATTGATGTTCTACCCAAGATGGGAACTCCCGGAAAGAGACAGTAGAAGGATCAACTGCTCCTTTAAATTTTCCAATACGAGTTTCATAGTTATTCCGCACATCAATTACCACCTGGACAAGAAATCAAGAAAGGTCAGAGATGAAGGAAAACACATGTTGCATTCAAAGCTCAACCACAAAATTCACAAATCCGTTTTGTAGTTTGACAGGTAAGCAACAGAAGCACTAAACCCAGACTCTCCAAATGCTCCGAGGTACCTCTACAAATTTCTAAGGTAGCATGAGATCCCATAACCATGGTCCCAGATATATAAACCCGACAGCCAATAGTTTTAGCTGATGCTGCCATCGACAGGAGGTTAGTACTCACCGTATCTGGATCCCTGATCAATTCATTCCACTCCCTTGGCTTCACATACTTCCCAACCCTGTCGATAGGTGATACAGACGGCATCCCAAGACTAACAATCTGTTCAAAAAAACAGAGATAAGACATGTGATGCCCTGATTTTTTTTTTAAAAGGCACTAGGATTTGGTTCGGAGCAACGACAAACGCAACGCAATGTAATAATATTAACCCAAAGGCATACCTCCTGCTTGAGCTTGACCCGAACATGATCCCAGCGGAAAGGAACGTCCTCTCCAGCGGCCGCAAGCGGGGAGCTGGACGTATGCCCATGATGGATAGCTTCGTCATCCGCAGTGACGGGGGACTCGACCTGCCTCAGTCCCTTCAACCTCTCGTCGCCTTGGATGAAAGCAAGCACCTCGTCCACAGATTCCCGGGTCCCACATATGCTCCCATTGATCCCCTCGGGGGCCAGAATGATCCCACCTGAAACACGCTGCCTTTGACAGATTGGAAACCACTCAAAATAACAATGAAGACATCATAGAGGAGCAAAAAGCAACAAACTTTGGCAATGAGGCTCCATTTATTTCATAAAGAAGACATTTTTCCTTAAAAAAAATCTTAAAAGGCGGCGAAGGCGGAACAAACAGCGGCTTAGAAGCAAAATGAGGCTGGAAATGGTACCAATCGCTGGCAGAGGTCCTTCAAAGGGTGGCGGAATTGGGCGTGGTCGGGGAAATCAGCGAACTTGTAGAAAGAGACCACCACCAGTGTCAGTGTGGCCTCCTCCTCCTTCTCCTTCTCCTTCTCCTTCTCCTTCTCCAGGGGAGCGGAGGCGGCGGCGGCGTAGCTCCTGGGTGGCAGGGTCATGTTTGCGGGGGGCTGCTGCTTGGGAGGAAGTGAGGCCCTGGTGGGGTGGTAATTAGGGGGCTTCTTAAAATTAGGGTTTAAGGTACTAGTACTACTACAAGTAGTAGAAGCTGAAGAAGATGATGTTGTTGTTATTGAGTGAAATAATGGGAGGAGGAGCATCCTTACAAATGGAGTCGATGTTGTTGTCGTCGTCCAGTTCCACCTCGTCAACCACATCTCATCATGTTTCTTCTCTCTCTCTCCCTCTTTGTAGTCTTAAGGCTCCATTAGATTAGATTAGATTAGATTAGATTTTCGTCGTCGAAGAGGGTGGTGACCTGTCGTCGTCCTGGTTCGGGTTACAAGTTCCACCGAAGAGACCGACGACAACGTTTATCGGTTGGGTGAAAGCCATAATTCTCTTACCTTATAGAATTTGTTTCCCGGTAGAAACTTTATGGAACTTGTTAATAATAAACACATCTGATCATTACAAAAATTAACATAAATAAAATTTCAAAAGATTCACAGTTCCACGCTCAAAGCCAACACACTAACTGATAAATAGTTAAATTGGCAGATGTTAATTATTATGATGTTAATAATATAAGAAGATAACTTATTCAAAATTGTATATAAGGTGATCATTATAGTTTGTGTACAAATTCCTAGCAGTGATATCATTCATTCCATAGTCTACATTTCTTATCTAAAAACTCTATGGTGAAAATAATGTTGTTTTCACTTAGACGGGAAAGGAAAACTACTTGTCATTTTCATTTCGTAAACTTTTGTATCTAATTTATATCTATCTATCTATCTATCTAGATGCGTGGAATATTAATCATCATTATGCGGACTTCGGCATCATGGGGACAAACGCATAAATTCCAAGATGGAAGCTTCCAGCTCGGTAGCGACCTGTTGATTTAATTGCTACTTGGAATTGGGACAGCCTACTTTCTTCCCCACTTTCATACACTTAATCGACGTATCGTAATGTTGATCGATGGAATTATCTCATTCTACGTATTTTTCTCATTACTCTCCCTTTTGTTTCCTCGCTCGTTCCCCCAAATTCAAGAACGGATTTAGTTTTCCAACTCAAGAAAACAATGGGACAGTTGAATAAAAGTAAGCAATTTTCATTCACAAACAGAGAGGAAGTTATTAACATCTAGTTGCATATAATCATAATCCCCGACTTGACTGAACGTGTGTTTATGTATGATAATTCGTAGCTACCCTACCTACGGGCTACAAATATAATATAATCGGACATTTTGACGGATACCAAGCGACTACTAGCAACATATGATGATCCAAGGGATTCACAGTTTCCACGCTCAAAGCCAGCCAACACACTAATCAATAGTTAATTTGGCAGATGTTAATTATTGTGATGATAATAATGTAAGAAGATAAATTATTCAATTTTTTATATAAGGTAATAATTATAGTTTGTGTACAAATTTGTAGAAGTGATATCATTCATTCTTTCATGCTATAGTGTATATTTCTTATCGAAAATTTTAGGATTGTATTGAAAATAATTTTGTTTGGGAAATGAAATCTATTTGTCATTTTCATGTCGTAAACTTTTGTGCTTGACTTATATATCTGTATATCTATCTCTGTCTCTTTTTTAGCGATATATCTGTATATCTATCTCTCTCTCTTTTTTTTGCGATATATCTGTATATCTATCTAGATGCGTGGACTAATCTCATCATCATAGTATGATGGAATTTGGCATTTTGGGGACAAACGCATATATGCCAATACGGAAGCTTCTAGCTCGGTCGCTAGCTACCTGTTTATGTAATTGCGACTTAGAATTGGAACAGCCTACTTTTTTCTCCACTTTTGTACTACACTTATTCACGCATCGAAATTTTGAGCGATTGGGACTTTATCTCCTCCTACGTATTTTTCTCATCACTCTCCCTTTTGTTTCCCCGTAATTTCCCCTTAATTCAAGGACGGATTTTGTCTTCCAACTCAAGAACAAAATGGGATGGTTGAATAAAAATAATTAATTTCATTGACAAACAGAGAGAGAGAGGAAGTTAATAATATTTGGCAACATATATTCATAATCACCAATTTAGCTAAACTTATGTTTATATATGATAATTCGTAGCTAGCCTACCTATATAATATAATAAAATAGGACCTTTTATGGATACCAATCCACAACCTGCAACATATGATGATCCAAAGGATGCGGCAGCATGTGGTTTTGCCAGTTGTAACTTGGATTTATTTTTGTACCACTGCCTGTATTTAATCCATGGCCAGGCATTTTAAAAAACAGGAAAAATGGTACACTATCAGGTTTTAATTCTGTAAAGGAAGATGTCAACGTTTGTTTTATTTATATTTTCGAATGTTTTCCAAGTGTTATAGATCAATTCCATCACATATGATAAAGAAGACATGTTCAATTCAATTACGTTTGGTCATTTTCTTTCATATTGATATCGGTAAAAATAAACAAAAAATTACGTTAAAATTTCACCCAAAAATGTGTTCTTATATTTTATAACTCAATTTGCTGAGGATTCAAATAAAAAAAACATAGAGAGAGAGAGACAACACATTAGTACGAATTCTGAGCTGGATGTTGGATAGGATAAGGGGGGGCGCCCAATTCCTTGCTCTGACTTTGGATTTAAGAATAGTTTTGCCCCAAACTTGTTTAACATTAAAGATAAGTTCTAACTAAGAGGCTGCGTACAGTGAATCACGTCATTAGAGGAACGTTCACATCGATTTTTTTAAAGATAATGACACTCAGATCATAACTAATCCCATTGTTTATGGCTATAATTGCCGTCTGATTTCAATAGCGTATTTGTTGGATCATAACTGGAGCAAGATTGGATTAAAGTAAGATAGCTCGAAATTGATTATCAACCACTTGGATAATATTCGATCAATGATAATACCCAGTTGCATATTTTTTGTGTGTGTGGACTGTGGATACCCGATTGGAATTATATGTATTGGTGAAAGGGCAGGCAAGAAATTAATAAGTAAAAGGGACACCTATGTAACCTAGTAGCTGCTTACGTCACGAGGATGACGTCATGGGTATGAGAGCAATCATGTATGTTGACGTTGGGGGGGAATTTTCCAGGAAGCATTCCATCCAATTCCCATTTATAAGTAGTGAGTGTTTAATACTCCATTAAATTTCCTCCTTATCTTCCTACGATTTACTCTCCCACTTCCTCCAAAATCCCTCTTTTAGTCCAAGAAATCCTCCACCACCACAAATACAAATGGCATATATATAATGATGCTGCACACTTCAGACCATTTTAATTTCTATAAATTTATACATATTAGTAGTTGATATAAAAATAGATTAATCGGTTGTCCGAAAATCGTGGTTTGGACCTTTAAAGTATTATTAGTTAGACCAAGGAATAATGGAAATTGCAAAGAAGGAAAGGGTGATGGAAGAGCTAGTGCAAGGGCAGGAGTATGCGACCCAGCTCCAACTTGTCCTGAGGGACCCAGCACTTAGCCGCCGCCTCTCAGCTGACGAGCTTGTCCGGAAGATACTGACATCTTTCGCACACACTCTGTCCGTGCTGGCCGTACCGGTGCCCGGAGAGTGCTCGGTGGCCGAGGTCTCCACTGTTTCGCCGGGGCAGGGGTCGGGATGTAGTTGGGGTGACCGGTGCGACTCCGGGGAGAGTAGTCGGAAGAGTGCTACCAGCGGTGCAACTCCGGCGGGTAGGCGAGGCTGTTACAAGAGAAAGTAAGTTCATGCAGTTTCCTACCTATGTCTAATTTAATTTTTGGCTAATTTCTACAAAATTAAATTTAAAAAAGGGGTCAACTTGTGGATTCAACTTTGTTAACACTGTCCACGTTAAATTGTAAAAAGGTGGTTGATCCGATCCGATTAATTATTAATTAGTTCTAAAAAAAAGTATTAATCAATATGGGAAAATGAATGAGCAGGAAGAAGTCGGAGACGTGGACAATGATCTCCCCATCATTGGAAGACAGTCACAGCTGGAGAAAGTATGGACAGAAGGCGATTCTCAACTCCAAGTTCCCAAGGTACATCATCAGATCACAATCATATTAAAGACTCTTATTATTATATTCTGCTTGCTATCTCTTTTGGTATGTAGATATAATTTATTGAATTTTTTTTTTCCATGTTTCGCTATACCCGACAATTTTTATCAAATTCGAAAACCGGATAAATTTCTTCTGTCAAGATATTAGCAAACTAGATTTTTGCCCTTTTATCCGCTCACAACACTTTAGTAGTCAGTAGTATGTAAGTTAACTCTGGATCAGAGTCATTGATTGAGAATCTTGGTTGGCCTATAAAAAAGAAGGTTCATGCCGACGACCTTTTTCTGTACTTTTTTTTTTCTTTTTCGCTTTATACTTTTGTTGTAATAATCAAACAGCGGAAATAACTATAAAATTTGTGGGATTGGCAGGAGTTACTTTAGGTGCACACGGAAGCACGAGCAAGGGTGCAAGGCTACGAAGCAGGTCCAAAGGTTAGAGAAGGACCCACACTTGTACCACACCACTTACGTAGGCCACCATACCTGCAACTACATCCTCAAGTCCCCTCCCTTAATCTCCGACTCCCCCTCCTCGGAGCCAACCCGTGTCGTCAAGGTAGAGCCCGAGCTCGACGCCACTCTTCCCGCTGCAGATGACGTGTCCTGTCTCGATAACGAGTTCGCTATTATTAATAATAATAATAATAATAATAATAATAATAATAATAATAATAATGTGTGGTCGGATCTGGGTTCTTTGGGTTCGAATTGTGACATGGATCTGGTCGAGGCATTCGGTTTTGATCATGATCATATGGACCAGGGTGGGATTCGTCTCGACGATGAGTTTTTCCTGCTCGGTCAATTATATTAATTACGAGGCATCAATCAATGAGTGTACTGTATTGGGTTTGTTTGCCAATATATTAATCTTAGAGATGGTCTTCATTACGGTATGCTCTGCGTATGAATAAAATATTATTATTTTCAACATTCTTCTAAAAATCATCTTTGAGATAGTATTAGATCACACTAATCGAATACAGATGCATAATTGTGACAACGTAAATATAAATATAAATATGTATATATCTGGAGAAAAATTACATGATGTTAAGAACAAGATTAATGATCATTATGAAATAATATATTTAGAAGCCAATAGTTACAGCACGTAATTAGCACGATATATATCGCTGTCCAACAGATTCGATGGATCGATCTTGCTTCCGTTTTGGACCAAGTCCACGAAGAAGAAAAACAATTAAAATTGAGGGGCAATACTCAAAATAAGTAATTAATGTAAAGTTACATTAAGTAGATGATTAATTAAACTAATTAATAAAGGTAGCAAAATTTACCATTAGTCTGTGTTTTAGTTGTCTCCTGTTTTTTTTTTATGTATGGTGGTGGGTAAAGAGGAAATCCATGCTGTTGGTGCTACTACTCCCCGAGTTAAACATTGTATCAGCCAAATCCGCGACAGCCCCACCTCCACCGAGGCTGCATTCTAGCCAGCCAGGGCCAGGGCCAGGGCCAGGGGGGCTATGGCTACCTATCAGAGTCGGGACGAGCTCGTGGTGGTGCGAGGAGCTGATTTGGGATGGGGGCCCGACCGATGGGGCCGTAGCGGTCATGTGACACGAGTGCTCGCCGTAGTAGGTTACCTCGAACGTGGAAGGATCGTCGTCCAGGCGCTGGACCTGCTTCTTGGCTGGGCAATTGTATAGCTTCTGATGGGTGCATCTGTAGTACCCTCTGTAAAATTATATGTTGTGCATTAATTCCACTTTTCTTTTCTTTTCTTTTCTTTTTTTTGCTAATGGTAAATTTTGTTGGAGTGAGTAAGTATGTTACCAGTTACCTACCTGGGGAACCTGGCGGCTAAAATATCTTTTTGGCCGTATTTCCTCCATGTGAAGCCGTCCTCCGGTGGGATTTCTGTGTTCCCCATTTGTGGGGCTGCCACCCTCACCGTCCTTGCATCTTCCATCCTGAAACCCATGCAAATATTTCTTTTGAGTTATAATTATTCATCCAAACTTTTACAAGAAGAATTATATATGTACGAATTTTATGAATATATGTTTGCTTCCAACTCGAGTACGGATATTTGGATATTAGTCAGTATAGACGTAAAATTATAAATGTAAAGCGCCTCCAGTCTAGGGATGACTATTATTTAATACCATATCCTGATAAGTCTACTCTTTCCTGTAGACCATAACCAAAGAACCATTTCTTGTTCATCTAATACTAATTATGCAATTACTTAGAAAAAGAATGAATTCCCATAAGCTAAGGATATATAGATATGTGTGCGTGTGTGTGTAACTAACCTTCTTGACGATCTCGGTCTCTGGGAAGACGAAGCCCTGGCTGCAGTATCGATGTTCGACACATGATCTCCTCGTTCCAGGGGAATGAAACTAGTATTTGTGCCTCTGGATGCCATGTCTCCTTTGCCCTCCATGAGCTGCATTTGCAACCACATGTCCATGGGTGAAGGACCGATACTGTCGGCCCTTGTCCACTCGAGCAAGCTCGACTCCATTCGAGAAGTCGAAGGCGGCCCAGCTGACACGAGTCTCTCCTTGGCAGCAACGAACGTGTCGATGATATCGTCGCAGAACTTGGAGACCAGAACGGGGTCCGGGTTGGCTAGGATTGATTCCAGGTATTTAGCTAGCTTGCACCCTTGTGTTATTAGAGAGTTTGCCTCCTCGTCCTCCATCTTAGCTTTCTTTCTATTTACTATAGTCTTGGAATTGATGTAATAAAAAATTGGTGAACATATTTGGGGGGGGGGGGGGGGTCGAGGACATAATTTAAGGGAGGAAAATGGTGGAAAAGGTGTTCAAAGTATTTGTTTGTTGTTTCTTTTTACACGTTGTTAGATGGAAAAATGAACACGACTTGGTCATGGGTCTTCTTCTTCCGTTGGAATTAATTGGGGTCTAGGGGACGACTTCGCCCCGTTGATTTTGAATTCGGTAACGAGTCTTGTGGTCTTGAAGAATACAATTTTCACAGGTTTGAAGCTGCTACGTACTATGACCCATTCTTCTAGGCACGCTAATGTTAGAAGTTCCGAATTCCGGAACCAAATTGCACTCCTGCCATTTCTCACCTCGTTCCATCAATTAATTATTCAATCATATTACTGAAGCTCTCATCAAATCAAATCCCAGCCTTATGATGTATAACACTGGTTGAACGTTTTTTACATTTTTGTCTGTCCATTTTTTAATTGTTCTCCACAGAAAGGACCAAATTCCATCAATAGCATAATATCTACATTTAACATGATGTTTTATTACCCTTTCTTAAAAATGCAAAATTTTCGCATTAAGGAAATCAATTGCTAGATATGTGGGTGTTGGAACCGGAAAAGCTACAACTAAAGGCTCTCTCTTGGGAAAAAGTTATACCTACGGGTCCTCAGAACTTCATAAAAAAGAGATCAATTTTTTCAATTCAAATTCTAATCCAAACTAAAATCAAGCATAGATTTGAAAAATATGAAGAAAAAAAAGATAATTTGTTCTCTCCCAAATTTTTATTTATTGGTTTTATTTAGTTTGTCCACTCATAGTATTATCCTAGAAATTTTATATTAGTGAGAAGAAAAATTGTCAAAACATGGGAGAAGCACTTGGGCTATTAGTTTTTGGCAAAAATATGTAAACCGAAAATGAGTAGGTGATAATCTTTAAATTATTAATATTTTCCTTATTAAATCAGTAGACGTAAACGATGATGAACTTTGACGCAAAGTGGCACAAAGGTGAAAACACCCAAAACATGCTGGTACCTAAAAGTAAAGTTTACCCCACGACAAATTTCGAAAAAAAAAAACAAAGAGAAATGCCCAAAAGCCCAAATCCAAGAGTGATTTCAAAGAATAATGGGCCGAAGCGGTAGTCCAAGAAAACAGAGGAAGGATGGGGGAGTAAATTGTCGGAAAAGCCCCCGCGTAAGAAGCAGTTTTGCGAGGGAACCAAAGCCAAGCCACCCTCCAGGCTCCATCCCATCATCAACAACGCTAAAATCAGAATCAAAATATTAATAATTAATTATTAGAAAGTTCTAGATCGGATCCGAAGAAGAAGAAGAAGAAGAAGAAGAAGAAGATCCGATCGGATGTTCAAGTTCCTGAAGGGGGTGGTAGGGGGATCGGGGGCGGGGGGAGTGAAGGACCTCCCCTACAACCTCGGGGAACCCTACCCTTCCGCCTGGGGCTCTTGGTTCCACCACCGCGGCACTTCCAAGGTCCCCTCCCTTTATCCCTTTTTCTTTTCGTTTTCTTCTTTGCTACCAATCCAATCCAATCCGTTCCAGCCGAGGCGGTTATTTAGCTAGCTGGATATACATAAGTGTTGTGCAGTTATTTTTGCGCAAGGACCTCCCCGTCCTCAGGTAACTGCTTACTCTAGTCGGAATGTAGGGTTTACTTGGCGGTTTTTGTTTTGGCCAGGACGATGGATCTGCAGTGTCTATTTTTACACTCTCTGGGAGTAGTGCTCAGGATGGCTATCTGGTTGCTGGCCGGAATGGTGTTAAGCGCCTTCGCACTGTAAACTCTTCTGCTTTTCCCTCTTTATTGCTTCCATTCCAATGCTCTGCAGCGATCGCTGAGTGTTGGTTCCCGTTTCCAGGTCAGGCATCCGAACATCCTCTCGTTTCTCCATAGCACCGAGGTCGAGTCCTTTGATGGTTCTTCCACCAGGGTCACCATCTACATGGTCACCGAGCCTGTCATGCCCCTCTCCGAGAAGATCAAGGAACTTGGTTTGGAAGGCACCCAGAGGTACTATTTCTTACCTTCCTCTTCACCCCCGAATCCAAAAGTTTTCGTTTTAGCCATCAGCCAGCTTGTATTAAGTCAAGGAACTCGCTCCTTATGACTTATCTGTCCATGTCTGTTAGCACGGACACACGCTTGTGGATTGTGCAAGTTTTCAACTATTAGACTTACTAATCTTCATTTCTGTGCTATATGATGTTAGGGATGAGTATTATGCTTGGGGACTGAACCAGGTAGCAAAAGCTGTGAGCTTTCTCAATAATGATTGCAAACTCGTAAGTGCTTGAGGTTCCTATTAAAATACGAAATTCTTCATTGACCTCAACCTTTTCTCCACATCTCCATTGCACACACACACACTCTCTCTCTCTCTCTCTCTCTCTAATATCCCGTCTAATTTTCATTTCTTTTAGGTACATGGTAATGTTTGCTTGGCTAGTGTTGTTGTCACACCGACGCTGGACTGGAAGCTTCATGCGTTTGATGTTCTATCCGAGTTTGATGGCAATAACCCAAATGCAACAGGACCAATGCTGGTATATTTTCTGATCCATCATGGATTAAATCCTTTTTTGGTGCATGTGAAATCCCGCTGGGTCAATTTGATTGCACGGGAGGGGACAACTCGTGATATCAGAACCCTAGCTCTTGACCTGCTAGGGAAAATGCATCGTCGGTCATTGATTACACTTTTTACCTTTTCCTAGAATTAATATCTCTTACGGTAGTTTAGTTGAACCAAACTTCTCATGTGCCTTTTTCCTTGGCATAATGACTGAGATTGTAACTGTTTTTTGGAGTTTTCATTGGGAGTGTACGCATGTTGATATGTATAGTTAATTGATATTCATGTTGATGTATGTTAGCCTCTTTATGTATCAGCAATATGAATGGCTTGTTGGGGCGCAATACAAATCAATGGAGTTTGCCAAGTCAGACTGGGCTGCAATCAGAAAGTCGCCACCCTGGTCAATTGATTCTTGGGGCTTGGGTATGTTGTAGTTGATTTCTTCTCATGGTTTTTTCTTTGCTTGCCTTTGAATTGTCCAATAATTTTTATATTGAATTTGGATGTTGAACTTTTTTGTTTTCTACTACCCAAGGTTCCTGTTGCCTGCTGTTGTCAGTATCTACTTGTTAACTTCTTGATGTTCTGAGGAACTGTGAAATACATATACTTTATCTTGTTTGAGTTTACCTGTTGTTGGAAAAGTGACCTTCTCTTTGCTTTAAATAACCATGACCATTACATTTTAAACTCATGTAGATTTTCTTCGTACATCACCCGGAAAAATTATGTCTGTTTTACTGGTAAACTCATGTAGATTTATCTCTAGGCTTCTCTTGCTTGTGGCTTATCCTTCATCCTCTATCTTCACTTCCTGCTTGCTCGTTCTATACCGTGCTATGTTAGGCTGGATGTTATTTAGCTAAAAATAAAAATGTTAGGCTGGATGTCAGTCACTATATCCTTCTGATAGTAGTTCATATCTGCTTCTCTCCATTTTCTGAATACTCCTACATAACTTCGAGGTTCTTCTCTCCTTGCTAACTAATATATCCACATTCTGATCTTTCTCATTGTGTTTCTCTGAATGATAGGATGTCTTATTTATGAACTCTTTTCTGGTACGAAGCTGGGGAGAACAGAGGACCTGCGGAACACGGCATCCATTTCAAAGGTCTGTTTTCTATCTTTTACTAACCATCTGCAGGTTGGTCATTGGCTATCTGGAAACACTAACCTACATTTTAAAATAAGATGGTGACTAACTTACTGCTAATATTTATAAATCATATTGTTACACTGTTGAATATAAGGGTGACCTTCTCTTTGCTTTAAATAACCATGACCATTACATTTTAAACCCTTTTTCTGCCTTTCTACAGTCTTTGCTTCAAGATTATCAACGGCTTTTGAGTTCTACGCCTTCTCGCAGGCTGAATACTTCAAAGCTTCTTGAAAATAGTGGTGAGTTAATATTTTATGTTCTCTTACTGGCTTTATTGTTTATTATTTTGCTCATTCGATTTACCATGTACTCCCACTTTTATTGTTTCCTGTTTATAATTCGTATGCAATTTATATTGTGGCAGAATACTTCCAGAATAAATTGGTAGATACTATCCATTTTATGGAAATTCTTACCTTGAAAGATAGTGTTGAGAAGGACACATTCTTCCGCAAACTTCCAAATCTGGCAGAGCAGCTTCCTCGCCCAATAGTTTTGAAAAAAGTATGATGAGTAAGCGAGTGAGTTTATTTGAAAAAGCATGCATTATTCTTTTCCAATTGTCATTTAATTTTCTTCATGTTGTAGTTACTTCCAATGTTAGCTTCCGCGCTTGAGTTTGGTTCTGCTGCTGCCCCTGCTCTGACAGCTTTTCTGAAAATGGGCTCCTGGCTTTCAGCTGAAGAATTTACTATCAAGGTGATTTCCTTTAGAAAGGCCTGGTTATATCTTGATGTTTAATACAGTTATTTCCTCTCTGTTGCATTATTTTAGTGTAATCATCAAATCATTTCTGTACCTTATTTCCTCATTTTTAGGTGATGCCAACAATAGTAAAACTTTTTTCCTCCAATGATCGTGCTATCCGAGTAAGTCTCCTTCAGCATATCGACCAATATGGAGAGTCATTATCAGCCAACATCGTTGACGAGCAAGTAAGCAACCCATGGCAATTTCCTGATGGCTTTCCGTTGTACCTGTTTCTTTTCATCTTACTAAAGTTAAATGGTGGATTTCTTATGATTATAGGTTTTTCCTCACGTTGCTACTGGGTTCTCTGATACATCTGCTTTTCTCCGTGAATTGACTCTGAAGTCCATGCTTATATTGGCTCCTAAGGTAAACTCATAATACTATGTTTACAATCTTGGTTCCTTTTCCTTTTTAATTGGTTATAGCCTTGGTTGTTCATATACTTGATGGGACTTTCTAGCTTCATATATGTCAATCAGCACTTTGTATTAGTTTCAAAACTCTTTTGTTCATCGTAAAGTTTCCTCGAGCAGTATAACTGTACGTTTAATCAAAAAACATGTGTCTGCATCTTTGGACTTCAATGCTAAGTTCAATTTAATGAACTTCACCCTCTATTACCTGTTTGACTTGCATTGGCAGACTACACCATTCTAACTTCCTTTTTTGAATGTAACCTTTTAACCTCCCTCGCAGCTGTCGCAACGTACTATTTCTGGCTCTCTATTGAAGTATCTTTCCAAGTTACAGGTATTGTGTCCTTGCTTGCTAGTATATGAAATTCGCTGCTTGGTTACTCAAGTCGTTGAACTTTTTTTTTTTCTTCTCTTCATTACTGTAGACTACCGCTTTTGACACTGCTTGATATAAGTTGTGACGTGGCACATGGCTTTGATATCTTTGTTCATGGATTACAACTCACATTTTAGCTTCTCACAGGTTGACGAAGAGCCTGCTATTAGGACAAACACCACCATTCTTCTCGGGAATATTGCAAGCTTCCTTAATGAAGGGGTTAGTATTAGATTTTTTCACGTTTTAAGCTTCAAATCAGCTAGTTAAATCGAATGGAGGATCTGTTTATATCCTGCAATGTTCTGGATTTGGGTTTGGAATTCTCTGACTCTTTTGAATATCATGTGCCTGAAATTCGCTGCAGATGAGGAAAAGAGTTTTGCTCAATGCATTTGCAGCCCGTGCATTACGTGATACATTTTCTCCTGCAAGAGGAGCAGGTAAAACTGCAGTTTATTCTCTTTTTCCAGTATCGCCTAGAATCAAGTAGTCTGCTGTGCTGAAAGATTGGGATGCTTAAATTTATTTCTTGTTTCCAGCTTCTTGAAGATTTCAATTTGTCTGATATGCTGATTAAGAATAATGTGGCAGGAGTGATGGCTTTATGTGCTACAAGTGCTTACTATGATATCAATGAGATTGCAACTCGGGTACTTCCAAGTGTTGTTGTGCTTACAATTGATCCCGACAGGTGAAATATTTTGTATCGTACAAGTTATTAGGTTTTCCCCCCAAAATGCACACTCTGGAATTCTTTCTATCTTCTGTATTCAGTGATGTTCGGTCTAAAGCATTTCAAGCTGTTGACAAGTTTCTTGAAATACTGAAGCAGAACAATGACAAGGTGAGATCCAGTCACCTTGCTACTTTTTCAAAGGGGGATGCAGTAGTTTCTTGCATGCAGTTGCTCATAATTAGATGCTCAGCTTTTAGAGTTCATTCAACAGTCCAGAAGTTCTTTGCTAGCGACTATCTTGTGCTATGTTTAAGAGTAGCTGAGTAGGAGGCGGGTTTGCACTCAGTGCCCTTCATATTTTGTTTCTTCACTTTTGACTGTCACTAATAAGTTTGCTTTTAAAGACTTATGTCTTTATATGCTAAACCTAGGGAATGTGACATCTGCATGTTGGATCTAAAACACCTCACTTAGTGTGACCAGTCTATATTCTCTCTCTTGTATCATACTTTCTGATGCTACAAGTTCAAAGCACATGTTCTGAAATTCAAGGCAATTTGGTTGGTATGAAACTGTGCCTTTGCTAAATCAATGCCTTTGCATGTTGATTGATTTCAGACAAGTGCTGGAGATGCCGATGCAGCTTCTAGTACAGGGATTCCATCAATGCAAGGAAATTCTGGGTTACTTTTGTGAGTATGCTTTGAAGGCTTATAAATTATGGTTTTCTGTATACTAGTTTAGTTGAAGTGAGATATTAGCAGTAATGCACATTTTACATTCTCTAGAAGCGCTGCTTGTCGGATGAGGCGATTTTATCTCTGCCATCCGGATTTAGTGATTACTTAAATTTGCATCAAGTCTCTGTGTCTTTTCACCTAGTATTTTCTCATATGCATTGTCCAAGAATAATTTTATAGCCTTCTGTCTTTATTCTACTTGAAAAAGTGAGTATTTCATTTATTGCCGTAGGCACGTTATATTCTTTGTGTGCTTATTCTTGTGGGTCACAAACTGATTATGATTGGTAGCCCCAAATTGCACTAGCAATGTGATGACTCTTTCTCATGGCACGGTAATGAGGTCACTTCAGTTGTGGCTTCTTTTGTAGAAAACGGCCAGATAATCATTTTTGGGTTCTTTTCCTGGCCTTCTTTTGTTAGGTGGGCAATGAGTTCTTTGACTCTCAAAGGTAAACCTTCGGAACAACTTCAGCTTACTCCTGTTGACGCCAGACCACCTCGTGCTTCAACGGTCTCTGACACCAGCTCAGGTATGCCAAGGAAAGAAAATTGTTGTCTCATGATAACTTCCTGGCTAATGTTTCATCATGTTCCGAGCCTTGATCTTCGGAGATACTTATGTAATTATGAAAACAAAGGGATATGGGTGTCTGATTTATTTGTCAACTGCAGTGGCAGACACCCCAAGTACAGCACCTGCCCGTGTTAATTCCATCTCAGACTTTGCTGATCACCCAGCTCCTTCATCCCCTACATCAACAGATGGATGGGGGGAAATGGAAAACGGTATTCATGAAGAGCAAGAGAGTGAAAAAGATGGATGGGATGACATTGAACCCTTGGAAGAGCCAAAGCCTGCTCCAGCTCTTGCAAACATACAAGCAGCTCAGAAGCGGCCGGTCTCTCAGCCAGTCTCCCAACCAAAACCACAAGGTATTGCATTTCACAACCTTGCACGAGAAAAGAAAAAGGGTTATTGCATAGCATAAGCTAGATTGTCAGTTCCTGTCTTAGAACTGATTTAAACTTTGCTGGTAATTTCAGTAAGTTAGCCCATGTTAGTTACTTGAATGTGAATATACGCCACATGCTAATAATCTCATTAACACTTGGGATGGTTAATTGCTGCCAAATGCCAACGACCCTACCATCAAATTTCTCTTGAGAACAGCTCGTCTTATTTTGAGGAGAGTGTGATATACCAAAGGTTGCATACTGCATTCAGATATTTTGCAAGAGGTGGCCTACTTTGTGTTTTGACTTTTGCTTAACATAGCTTTTAACTGTTTTTTGTGGAGTGACGTTTCTGCAACCTATAAGAAATCTGACTAAGAATTGTTTTTATGATCTTTTCCCAGCCACTATTGTCCGGCCAAAAGCAGCAGTCAAGGCAATGAAAGATGAGGATGATGATTTGTGGGGTGCCATAGCTGCTCCTGCTCCCAAAACCGCATCAAAACCTTTGGATCTTAAACCTGCTCTTGAAGATAATGATCCTTGGGCTGCGATTGCGGCTCCTCCACCCACGACAAGAGCTAGACCATTAGGTGCTGGTAGAGGACGGGGATCGAAGCCAGCCGCTCCAAAGTTAGGCGCGCAAAGAATAAATCGAACATCCTCAGGAATGTAAATGGCTGGCAATCGTAGCATATAGAGAGGAATTATGTACATGTCGAAGGAGCAGCAAATCTTGACCACATGTTCCTGATATATTTGATTTGTAATATCATTTTTTTCCCTTAGATATAGCATATCTTGTCGTTTTACTTGTTTAGGAAACTCGTATAGGAAATATCAAATTCACAACAGTGTATAATTTTTGGTGGTGCAAACTCGAACTTGTCCATATTTTCTACAAGGGCAGTGTTGGTTGTCTGCTTTTAGCATTTTATGTTACATTGCATTTTACTCTTTATTTTGCCTTATAATCCTCCATGTCAAAATGTTGCGGGAAAACAGTGAAAGGTTGAGCAGATATGGAATTTGTTAAAGAGATTGGAAGGGTGGAAGGTTAAAGAGATTGGGTAAGAGATATTTTATTGAATAATCGAAAATGAAAAATGATACAAAGTGAAGCTTGTGACTTTACGAAGGGCCACCATGAGATTTCACAAGGATTTTCAATGAAGCACACAATGATCTCGTAATGTAAAACATCAAACTTCGCTCTCTTGACCAGAAGTGCAATCGTCAAATGTAGAACATGCCACCAAGTTTTGTGGTTTTCCTCTCCTCCTATGTGACCATTACACTCAACTGGTAACCGAGCGTTGCTTCCATCCTAGGTTGTCTGTCCAGCACCGGCAAACTCATAAAACACTACAACGGTATGTATAACAGATAGCCATGCCGCTATAGCACCACCATTGACAACATTGCTTCCACCTTGCTATTTCCAGAAGCTCTCCATTCCTCCTTCCTTATACAGGCCAGATAGGCCAGACCAGCATGTATACTCACTCATATCTAGACAGTGATCACGTACATTGAGAGCTGCGTTATAAATAAAGATAACAAGCTCATGCACTGCAGCAAGGTGTTCTGGCCCAAGAGATTTGGGCTGCTGCAAGTGTGCTGCTCGGATCGCCTCCATTTCGCTAACTCATTGGTATCCTCTCCCGATTCCCCAAGTTACGGAGAACATGAAGCACACAAGACCAGCAGTTTCAATTATTCTAGGAAATCACCACTTTCCTTTACCATGATCATCCTGAGATTCTTTAGTGTCTCATATACCTCATTAATTTTCGGTGCTGAACATTGTCCGGAGATAAATGCGTGTGAGGTATTTCCTACTTCAATCCAACTACACCCAGGACTTTTCTTCAGCTTCTTCTCTTTCCTCAATGTCAATAAGCTTGCAGTACTATCCCACAGTTCAGCTTCTCCATAAAACTTCAATGTCTGAATGTAGTTGCTGCTCACGCTTGGTTCCATCTTCTGCAGCTCTCGAGCTGCCAGTTCTGCGATCTCAAAATGTCGATGGGCTCGGGAAGACCATAACAACGATAGCCAGACACTTCCATCTGGTGCAACGGGCATACTTTTCAAGAACTCGTAAGCTTCATCCAGGCGTCCGGCACGACCCAAAAGATCAACTATACTTGCGTAATGCTCCATTTCAGGCTCCACCCCGTAGTCCAATCTCATCATATCAAAGAAACTTAGGCCTTCTCCGGTCAGTCCGGAATGGTTGCACGACGATATCAAAGAAAGAAATGTAATGCCATCTGGTCTCATTGCAGAACATCTCATCTCTTCAAACAGCTTCATTGCTTTCAAGCACTCACCATGGAATCCATAACCAGCAATCATTATGTTCCATGTCACCAAAGTTTTCCTAGACATCATTCCAAAGATGCACTCGGCATACTTCAAATTCCCGCACTTGATGTACATATCAATCAATGCATTCTTGACTATGGTATCGAGTAATATTCCGAATCTAATCAAGTATGCATGAACCGTCTTCCCTTTAGGTAGAGCTGCCATGGAGGAAATAGCAACAAGGACACTTGTAAGGGACAATGAGTCCGGATCCAAGCCACAGGACATCAATTCGGAAAAAGTGCCCACAGATATATCTGGCATTTCGTTCCTGGAATAGCAAGATATCATTGAATTCCAAGCTGCAAGGTTCTTAAAGAGCAGATGAGAGAAAACCCTTTCAGCCATTCCTGGTGAACCGCATTTGGAATACATATCTATGATCGAAGTTGCAGCGAAAACATCCTGCTCCCATCCGGTTTTAGTGATATATCCATGAACTGCAGATCCTAAAACCACGTTCTCCATCCTGGTACAAGTTGTAACAATGGTTGCAACTATATCAGAATCCACTTTGACACCATTTGCCTTCATCTCTCCAAAAATTCTAAATGCCTCCTTGTACTTCCTGTTTTGAGAAAACCCGGCTAACATGGAGCCCCAAGCTATAACATCCCTTTCCTTCATTGAGCGGAAAATCAAATAGGCGTCATCGGTGTTATTACATGCTGAATACACGGTCATCAGTGCACTCTGCACAGATATATTGCAGTGAGTGGGTTGCTTAATCAACTCTGAGTGGATAGACCTACCAAAATCATAGGAACCAGTGATGCTACTACAGGTTAAAACATTAGACATGGTGACTGAGTCGGGCTGAATTCCACGGGACCTCATCCTTCTATAAGCCTTGAAAGCATCATAAGCAGATCCATTGCTAGCGTAAGCTGACAGCATAGCATTCCATAACTCGGTCCTCTCTGGTAACAGAGCACCACCAAACACATTTTCCGCCTCGTGAAGAGATTTGCACTTGGCATACATCGTCAAAAGAGAAGTAGAGACATAAGGGTCATGGCCGAAACCCATCCTGATAACATCGCAGTGAACTTGCTTGCCGAAGGCTACATCTTCACCTCGAGAACAAGCAATAAGAACATCAGTAAACGTGGGCGATGTGAGCTCAAGATCCCCCTTCCTAACCAAGACATACAACTCCAAGCTCTTGTGCCACAATCCAGCATCGGCAAACCCTCCAATCATAACATTCCAAGTCACAATACTGTTGTTAACTCCTCCAGAGGACTGGAACAAGTGCCAGGCTTCCAACGGCCTACTCCGGCGAAGATAAGAAGCAAGAAGAGAACTTTGCAAGTACGGGTCGTTCCAAGCCACATTCCTGATGACGTGTGCGTGTATTTGCTCGGTCTCCACCAACCCGGAGGCCCCGCCACCCTCCCCCCCGAGCAGGATAGAGAGGGAATACGCATCAGGGCGGCAACCAACGACCTGCATTCCTCGGAAATGGCGCAACCCATCCCTAAACCGACCGAAAGAAAAGCAAGCGTCAACGAGAGAGTTCCAAACAGTGACGTCTCGGGTGGAGTCGTTACTGTGGAGCCACGCGTCGAACACGTGGTGGGCACCCTCAAAGGACCCGCATTTGGCGTACATGCTGATGAGCGAAGAGGCGACGAAAGGGTCCGAGAGGAAGCCTCGGGAGACGACGGAGGCGTGGACGACACGGCCACATCGGATGTCGGAACGGAAAGCGCACGCTTTGAGGAGAGAAGGGCACCCGAACTTGCTAGTATAGTTCAGGGGGAACCTGCCTCCTCCGGAAAGAGCCTCTTCCACCGCCCACCAGCAACGTCTTTTGGCGGGGTTTAGGCCCATTGGGCTTTCCCCAATCGTTTTTTTTTTAAAAAAAAAAAAGAGAGGAGAGAACCTTTAAACCCGTAGAACAAGAAGAATGGCGGCAATTGGTATGAAGCAAACAAAAAATTTTGAAGTTAGCAAGATTTAGATTAGAATTTTGATATTATGTTTAGTAATTAACATATATTATTCTAAAATTTTGGGATAAGATTTGACTAGGATATCGTCGATTCATTTTTCTGTCGTTATTCCTTTTAAATATAAGGATGGTAACAGGATAACCTTTAAGAGTTTTAGACAATGGACATGTGTGTGTCTTCTTGTTAATTTCCACAAGCCTTGCAATTATCGTATTTCTCTTATTCATAATTTGCTTTCCATCACTTCTTTTGTAATCTCCTCCGTAACAATAGGGGTAGGTATCTAAACGTGTTTTTGACATGTTACCAATTTTGCAACCCAAGTTGGAATTCTCCTTTGGGAACTGACATTTCGGGGAGAAGAGAAACACAAGTGCACGCAGATGACATTTTAGCCTGGCCTTCAAAAAGACAAAACATCCAACTGTGTTCAGGACATAGTTAACCTTAACCCCTCAAGAAAAGGACAGTTAAATGGCTGGGCTTTTGTCTGTGTGTATCACTTGATGGTTGCCTTGAGAAGAGACGAGGTGACGGGCCCACCTGATGTCATAAATGGTATTCCCTTGAAGGTTGCCACGCCCTTGTCATCCGTGAATAGATTCTGCACCGGCCACACACCACCACCACCAACAACAACAACTCAGTTTCATGTATTTCATATAAATCTACAAGCATAGCAAGCAGCGCGATAGGTCTGTTGTCCTATGAACGGGGCCTTCTAATGTATCTGAGAACAGGGAAAGGACAAGGAGGGATCCCCCCACCCTCAGAGCTACATACCGGTGTTATTTTCTCCAACTGCTTCTTTTTTGGATTAAGGACATCTTCTGCCTTGCCATCAATTCTGTAGGAAAGATCACACATTTGCATCAGTGCGGAGCTTTTTTTTGGAGGATACTCAATGATTTCATCACACCGGAAAGAAAAAGAAAAAAAAGCAAACCCAGAAGGGTGACATGCAAGAAATTAGTAATCCAAACTAAAGAACGAGTCAGCTGCTCGGTACTCGGAAGCAGCAGTAACCAAGTAAGCTTCAGGAACAAACAAGGACTAAGGTGACATAGGTTTTGTACCTTAGCTTTGAATAGAATTGGTAATGCATGGCAGAGGAAATACAAGAATTAGAACAAGGATACAGAACAAATGCATCCTTACCCGGCAAAGGAGATGCGTTCTCCAATCTTAGCACCTTCTGGAGGGAGCAAAGGCTCTACAGCAGAGTGATCTTCGTTGGAGGAACACAAAACCTGAGATGATTAGGAATTCCCATCAGGGGAATGCATATTTATACACTGGCTTCCTATCTTCTCGCATGCATTGTATCACATGGAAGTTAAGAAGTAGATTACCAGTCCTTCTGACATAACGTCGCGCAGCTTTCCAGGTTTAACATTCGTAATTAGCGCTACACGACGGTTCTGTACAGGAAGTTCATCAAAACTGTAACTAACCAGGAAAAACACCAAAGCTTAAAGATTAATTGGACTGCAAAATTCTGGATGGATGTTACTGCCCCATACCAGATTAAAAAGTATAACCATACCGTTAACTCATCAGGGTTGCAATACTTGGCCAAACCACTGACAACTTGCCTCAGCTTGGCATCCCCAACATCAATTTCCTCGACCAATAAACTGAATAACAGCCAAAAATTAGAAGCTTCAACAGAACATATATCACAAAGCAATCGCGTAATTAATGAATAGAAGCCCAAAGTCATCTCGGCTTTGGGGTAAGAGATTGTTTGTTGAACAACTAAGAAAGTTGTCACTCTACCTGTCAGCCGAAGGATGCTTCCATGCCTTACGTATTAGGCCAACTTGTATATTCAGCAAGCTAACACTTAATTCTGCGTCCTTCTCACCTACAGCCGCCTCAGTTTGTTTCTTTTTATCCTGGCCAGATTCCTGCTTGGAGGTTGCTTTTCCCTACAACAAGGGAAAATTGCAGCAGCATGCACAATTAATGTACTAAGGTACTTCTAAGACTGGGAACATAGACTCGTTGACAGGCAGGTAAAATGAAGTCCCAAAGGGAAATGACTATTACCTTTGCATCAGTTTTCGTCCCATTAGGGTCCCCCTTTGGTTTCTCTGCATCTTTCTTCACTTGCAGCGTCTCTTTTGCACGTGAATCTGCCTCTGGCTTGGCTGACTTTGCTGACAGCTGGAACATGAAAAACTCAATATATATGAAAAATATGGAATATGGCAAGGCAGATAAGTAATGAAGGTAGTGGCATTTTCCCAACTAGAATTTCCTTTGGATAACCCTCAGCACGAATGTGCTCCTCGGCTAGTGCGGGGGACGGAAGAGGATATCTGCAAATGTAAACAACCTTATCTAGCATCTTCTGTGCAATGATTGTTTCCAATCATTGATCGAATCATATTTTGAAATTCGTCTAAAGAAACCAACTTCATAGTGCGATGTCTATGAGCGTGAAATAGAAGAGCGAGAGCAGGATGACTCTTGTTTGGTCAAAATATCAAAAGCTCCCTTATAATACGAAGCAGCAATTGCACATAGTTGACATCCAAAACCACAAAATCATATGCACGGACCATAATATTCATCATGTAATTGACTATTGACCACATGGACAAGTACGGATAGAGAAGAACCTGGAGTGACATAAGATGTCTCAATGGGGTCTCAAAATCGAAATGAGGCCTCTCAGTCACTATCCTCTCAGACGCCTCCCCGTTATCCACCTTGCTCTGGGCAACCCAAAGTACAACAAGTTATGTCCAGAACGAAGACAAAAGCTCCAGTGAAGCCATATAAGGTACACAGACAGCAGAGCAAGTTCTAAATATGTCCCACGAGCCATGCAAGCATGTACAAATCACTTTCTTCACACGCAAATAAGAGGTAACAGCAAGGAAGCTTAACGGCAGAAGGAGGAGAAGATCCGTACTTGGATGTAGGACATCCACCGTAGCAGGTTGGTGAACTTTTGACGATCGGGATCAGGAAGTGCAATCTGGAGTAGAAGCAGTTTCTTAGAAGCAGTTTCGTCAAACGTAAAATAACTCAGAAGAAGAGGTGATAGTAGAGAGTGAGTACGACGGAGGGGCGGACGGTGGCGAAGACGGCGAAGTCGGATTGGGAGAGAGTGAAACCATTGCCGGACAAGACGGAGTTGGAAGCCAAATGGTTATCGAGGTGGGAGAGGGCGGGGCCGGGGGAGCTTGAGGGAAAGGTGTGGACGAAGCTGAACCACTCATCCGAAGAGGGAAGCTCGGTACCGGCTCCGTCTGGGGTGCCTCCTCTGCCCTGATTAAGATTTAAGAGGACACCAAAACCCTATCAATTACAAAATAATAATAATAATAATAACCAAAAAAAAAGGAAAGAAAGAAAGTGGAAGGGAGACTTACAAGACTAAGGCCCAGTTCTAATGCTGCCCTGACACTTTCCATTTCTTCTTCTTCTTCTTCTTCTGTCTTCTTCTACGCTTGCTACCCTTCTTCTTCTTCCTCCTCTGCTTTCTTTTCTAATTCTATGGCTTGTAGTTGTAGTTACTTTAGTTAGTTAGTTTGTAGGGTTGGCATCGTGATGGGCTTCCACGGACTCAAAAGTGGTACCCAGCCCAACTCACCCTTTTGCTTAAAAGTTAGAATAGGTAGGTGTCATACCCAGCCCAAAAGTAGCAGCCCATTGTTATAAATAAATAAAAAAATCAAATTTTGCATTTGAGACCTGCAAAGCTAGGACGCAAAAGAGATAAATTTACGCGGGGAAAAGAGTAACAACATATGAATTGATCCCAAGGAGGACTCTAATATTAACATAGATTCCAAAGGGCATTTACCCCAAACACACAATGTGTAATATATGAACTGACGGTGACGGAGGAGGGCTCAATTCCAATTCCAATGTAATACTGATGTAAAATTTTA
>SOPF01029173.1:0-21292 GCA_012979155.1 Hypericum perforatum
GAACAGATTATTAAGCACTTGATAAGCTTTCAGAATATGTATTATATGTGTGAATTGGTTGAGGGAAATGTCTTGTACATGCTTTTGAAGTTCGAACAGTGTTGCGGAGTTCTTGGTTGAGTGAGTTGAATAAGAAAAATTTGGTGAATTGATTACTTGTGTAAATGAGGTTAATTGAAGGGTCCGAGGTTAATGAGAATATGAAAGGGAGTTGAGTTTAAGTGATGCTTGGTTGGATTTGGGTATTTGACGTATTTGCGATGATGGTTTGCGATAGAACTTGCAATGTTCTTCGTTGATGCTCGGTTTAGCTAAAAACAGATTGTTGTGTGGTCTTGCAATCAAGAATGATTGTATACAGAGTATATATATGTGTGGATGTTTGATATGAAATCAAGTGAATGGAAGTTTGAGCTATTGGTTGCGTGTGGATGAGTTTGCGATGACGATTTGCAATTGTGTCTAAATTAGTCGTTTTGAAGCATATGAGGTGAATTGGTTTGGAAATCAAGGGTTAACCTCGTTATGTGATTTTGGATTATTGTTCAGATTTCCGACGTTGAAGGAACTTCGTGTGGAAGGAGTTTCAGAATTGAAAATCTGTACTTTCGAGCATCGTTATCCGAGTAAGAGGATAGCACATGATAACTTTTGTTGTGTTTGATATGTGTTTGTTTCGGAATTTGATTGTGTGCGTCACATGCATATGGTTTGTTCCATGGTACGTTTGGACATATTTGAGATTATGTTTTGAGGCATGTGACATTTGTGAACAGCCGGCTAGAGTGCTAGCTCGGGGCTAATTTGTTTCGTCTGATGGATGTGATTCTGGACCGTTGGATCATTTGTCTGATAAGATATGTATTTCTGTAAGAGAAATGAATAGGCTTTCCCGTACTAACTGGAGATGTTAGTCTATGAGCTCATAGTTTTGGGGGCATCACTAGTTTACATTTGTATACTATCGTTAGCTTATATTTGTTGTAAGCTATCAGTAGTTTACATTTGTACGCTAGCTTCTGTTATTTGTGAACGAATATCTGTTTGGCCATTTGGATGCCTCTAGTCATCAGAAGATGTGACAATACGAAACCTATTCATAGCTCTATGTGTCTGTGTGTGTGAGTTGATATTGTGTTTGGTAATAGCAATTGATGATCACGCATTTTGATTTGAGTGAAGTCGAGCATGATTAAGTCCTGTTGCATACATATGTCAGCCATAACTAATATATTATGTTCTATTCCCTTGCTAAGTGCCTTCGGACACTTACCCCTTATAAATCTATCTCAGGTTCTCAGAGGTTTTAGATCATTTCGAGTGTTCAGGGTTTGTGGTATCAGTCTAGCTCTTTCTCTTTCAAGGACTACTTTTGAGGTCTCCGGATGGTGCCATTGTCTTCTTCTGTATTGACGCTCCGTAGTTATAAAGCTTTTGAGATGTTGTTAGTTGGCCTTTTGGAGATGTTTTGTTTATGTTTGGTTTGTAAATTAATTTAGTTTGCTTTTAGTATGGTGATAAGAGACCTTGAGGGTTTTGTTGATAATTTGTCTTCCGCTGGATTTCATATGTTGTGAGACTGTTTTGAGGCTTACTGGACTTGCATTGTGTCGTCAATATATCACAAAGTCTAGTGCCGGTCACCGACCTCAGATCGGGTCGTGACAAAAGTAATGCCATCCCCACTTCTCTAAAATAGCTTTCAATTCAACGTCAACTCCTATCTTTTGCATGTCAGTCCCCTAAAGTGACTCAAAGTAGGGAGATCTAATAAAAGTTGATACCTCTCTCCCTCCCAATCTTCATAGATTGCGAAGGGAGCACCGTAGCGGTCTCGAATGTCAATTGAATTTGCTTCAGATGAATTTTAAGAAGAGGAATCTGACGATGAAGGTGTGGGAGTTGGTGCGCACTTAGATGCGGGAGTACGACATGGTCGGCTTGATCCTATAGCATCTGCAATCATAGATTGTATTTCGGGTGTTGGGTTTTGTGGTTGGAAGGTTGGGTGATGTTGGTTTCTTCAAGATTGTTGGTTTTGGGGTTAAGGGAAGAATGGGTTTTGTTTTTATGTGAAACATGGCGTACCCCGATGATTTTAAATTCAAATCTGCCTGACCTGGTATACGCCAATATCGTTGGCGTGTGCCAACTTTCTCTTTTTCCCATAATCTGGTGTATGCCAGCCACATTGGCGTGCTCCAGTTCTCTCCTACACATGTGACATGGCATGCGCCATATCTCTTGGCGTGCACCATATATGTACAAACCTCAAAAATGACATACTACATATATAAATACTAACTAAAAGATCACACAAAAGAAACAAACATGCTAATCTAATTTTTTTGGCTTTTATTTATGCTGCGTTCCTGGAAAGCTTGAAAACCTGATGCCCCATCAGCATGGGTTAAAGGTGCAACTTCA
Source organism: Hypericum perforatum (assembly GCA_012979155.1). Classification (NCBI taxonomy): domain Eukaryota; kingdom Viridiplantae; phylum Streptophyta; class Magnoliopsida; order Malpighiales; family Hypericaceae; genus Hypericum; species Hypericum perforatum. The sequence goes on from SOPF01029173.1 coordinate 2,428, forward strand.
ACTTTTGCAAGTCACACAACTCACGAATGGTGTACTATGACAAACTACATCTCCGTGCAACCTTTTTGGCTTTAAGCCTAATAGGATCGTGACTTAGTAGCACGATACGCTCATTTTGCAAGTCAGTGCTATTCTTGCTACAATTTCCATCAAGAAATTTTCTTCTCGTCTCTCAATTCTCAAGGTCTCTTGTGCTCGACGGAGAATGATGAGACAAATGTGAATCGGGATCTTCCTAGAACTAAAATACTAACTAAACAAATATACCTAGAGCAAAACATCCTGTTCTTTAATCTCTGCGGGTAAAAGAGCCTTACTCTGTTCCTTTTGTTCACGCACTAGATAGCATATTAATCGATTGCACCTCCGCATCTCGATTAATATCGCCCCCTCTAATATAGATTTTGCATCGTTGGTCGTTGACTCGAAAGACTATCCCGTCGCTATTTTTCAAATCAAGTGCTCTAAAAGGGAACACTTTAACAATTTGGTACGGGCCGCTCCACTTAGATTTGAGCTTCCCTGGGAAGAGTCTTAGTCGCGAGTTATAGAGAAGAACATGCTGCCACTTCTTAAAATCTTTCTTGATAATGTGGACATCATGTCTTCTTTTGTTCCTTTCCTTGTAAAGCCTTGAGATTTCGAATGTCAAGTCTTGCATTTCATCCAACTCTTCAAGTTGGAGGATTCTGCGCTATCTAGCCTTTTTGTAATCGTAATTAAGGGATTTTAAAGGCCCAAAATGCACGATGCTCAAGCTCTGCTGGAAGATAGCATGCTTTGCTATAAACAAGCCTATACAGCAACATTTCTATAGGTGTCCTAAATGCCATGCGATAAGCCCATAAGGCATCATCGAGCTTCTTCGACCAATCCTTCCATACTGTTCTGACCATCTTTTCCAAGATTTTTTTGAGCTCTCGATTGGAAAGCTCAACCTGTCCGCTAGTTTGGGTGTGATAAGGGGTTGCCACCTTGTGCATTACCCCATATCTCTTTAGTAGGACTTCAAAATGCTTGTTGCAGAAATATGACCCACCATCACTGATTATCGCTCGTGGCACTCCAAATCTTGAGAAGAGCTTCTTAAGAAATCCGATAACTACTCTAGCATTATTTGTTGGTGACGCCAAAGCTTCTACTCATTTTGAAACATAGTCTACTCCTACCAAGATATACTTGTTGTCATATGATGCCGGGAAAGGACCCATGAAGTCTAATCCCCAAACGTCAAAGAGCTCAATCTCTAAAATTCCAGATAATGGCATCTCGTTCATCTTTGAGATGTTTCCCATTCTTTGGCAGTGGTAACACTACTCAACATAACTACGTGCATCCTTGAAGATAAAAGGCTAATAGAAACCTTATTCAAAGACACGAGATATGGTTCTTGAAGCTCCATAATGACTTGAGTAAGGTGCGTTATGGCATTGCTCTAAAATATTTGCTACTTCCCAACTAGCAATGCAACGTCGAAGAATCCCATCACTACACCTCTTGAAGAGGTAAGGATCATCTCAAACATACATCCTAACATCCCGTAGAAATTTCTTCCTTTCTGGATAAGTTAGATATGTCGGAATAATTCTTCCAACTAAAAAGTTGGCAAAATCTGCATACCAGGGATCTTCTACACTGCTTATTATCATCAGAGTTTTATCCGGAAACTCTTCTTGAATATTTCCTTTAATCTCCATCCCGTCACTTTTCTCTAATCTAGAGAGATGATCTGTGACAATATTTTCTGCTTCTTTCTTGTCCTTAATGGACAAGTCAAATTTTGGTAGTAACAAGGTTTGATTAGTGTAAATTATAACTTCTGAACCAAGCAAGTATGGTCTGAATTTGTCACATGCATAAACAACTGAAAGCATCTCTTTCTCTGTGGTTGTATAATTGAGATGAGCTCTTGCCAGTACTCTACTAGCATAGTAGATGACATGGAGCTTTCCCTCTTTCTTCTGTCCTAGCACACAACCTAAAGCGAGATCACTTGCATCACATATTAATTTGAATGGAAGCTTCCAGTCCGGTGATGAAATCATGGGAGCTGTGATTAGAGCTTTTTTGAGAGCATTAAATGCCTTAAGGCAGTGCTCGTCAAAGTTGAAGGATACATTCTTAACTAGCAAATTTGTTAGAGGCTTTGCAATTAGAGAGAAGTTCTTGATGAATCTTTTCTAAAATCCAGCATGACCCACAAATGCTCTAACTCCTTTAGCTGTGGTTGGTGCATCTATTTTCTCTATCGCCTCTGTCTTACCTCTATCTACTTTCATACCAGCTCTAGAAATCTTATACCCAAGGACTATCCCTTTGTCTACCATAAAATGGCACTTTTCCCAATTGAGCACAAGATTCTTTTCTTCACATCTCTTCAATACCTTGTCTAGGTTGTCAAGACAATGATCAAATGAGTTCTAAAAATAGAGAAGTCATCCATGAAGATTTCCATGATCTTCTCGTTGATCTCCCAGAAGATCGACTCCATGCAATGTTGATATGTTGTTGGGTCACAACTTAATCCAAAAGGCATTCTGCAATATGCAAAAATACCGAAGGGACATGTGAAAGATGTCTTCTCTTGATCTCTAAGGTATATTGCAATTGGGTTATACCAAGAGTACCCGTCCAAAAAGCAATAATAAGAATACTCCAAAATCCTTTCCAAGATTTGATCAATGAAAGGGAGTGGAAAATGATCTTTCTATGTGGTGTCATTTAATTTACGATAATCGATGCACACTCTCCATCCGATCACAGTTCTTGTTAGAATGAGCTCCCCTTCCTCGTTGATCACAACTGTCATTCCCCCTTTCTTGGGAACACAATAGATCGGGCTAACCCATTTACTATTTGAGATCAGATAGATAATTCTGGCTTCGAGGAATTTTATCACTTCCTTCTTAACAACCTCCTTCATGTTAGGATTAAGTCGCCTTTGTTGGTCTACTCTTGGCCTTGCTCTATCCTCCAAGTGAATGTGGTGCATCACAATTTTCGGACTTATCCCCTTAATATCAGATATTAGCCAAGCAATGGCCTTAATCTGTTTGTTCTTAATTGTGAGCACTTTCTCTTCTTCTTCCTTAGTAAGCTTGTTCGATATAATAATTGGTAATCTTCCTCCATCTATTAAGAATGCATATCTTAGATGCGAGGGTAGCTCTTTCAGTTCTAAGGAAGGAGCTTTCACAATTGAGGGTGGAGTCCGATATTTCAAATAAATTTCGAGCTCTTCAAATAAACCCTTCTTATCAATTTCCTTCTTTACTTCTTCCAAAATATCCTATCTTCTTCTTTCTCTAGTTCTTTATCCTCAATACTAGAGATCTTTTCCTTGCAGAACTCGAGGATACACTCATCCACCACATCAATTTTCATGCACATCTCTTCATAAAGAGGATGTCGCATAACACTTGTCATGTTAAACTCAACCTTCTCGTCTCCAATTTGTAGCACCAATTTACCATTATGCACATCCACCAATGCATGTGCTGTGTTGAGGAAGGGTCTGCCATGAATCAGTAGACAGTTCTTATCATCTGAGAAATCTAATACCACAAAGTTAACTGGAAAGATGAACTTGTCAATCTTCACTAGACATCCTCAACCACACTGAATGGTTTCTTAATAGTTTGGTCCGCCAATTGGAGAAGCAAAGAAGTTGGCTTAACTTCACACAAACCTAGATTTTGAAATATAGACAAAGACATCAAGTTGATACTTGCGCCTAAATCACACAGACATTTTGGAAACTTGATTTTACCAATGAAAGAGGAAATTGTAAAACTCCCCACATCTTTTAGCTTCATCAGAAGATTTTTTAAGATTAGAGAGCTACAATTTGTCATAAGGGTAATTGTCTCTCCATCTTCCAATTTCCTCTTCTTAGTGACAAGTTTCTTTAAAAACTTGGCATAGTGTGAAACTTGATCTAGCATCTCAAAGAAAGAGACAGTTATTTGTAATTTCTTCATTTTCTCCATGAAGCAGAGAAGATTGCATTAACTTGGCCATGAGGATTTGTCTTAGTAGAACTTAGGAGAGAGCTAGATGCTCTCTGTGCATTTGTCTTTGCAATTTCCCCAAGCTGTACTTCCATGTTGCGCATGGCAGTTGCTTGCCCTTTTAGAAATTGTTCTAAATTGTTCTGCCTTGCTTCTTGGGCATCTAATGCCTTCAAGATTTGACTTTGGTCCTCCGTTTGTTGGATGAACTTCTCAACCTTGTCAAATCTATCCTCAAGTGCTACCATCCTTTCTCCCAAGAACCCACGTCTTTGAAAACCAGGTGATGGTCCTTGTTGTGAGACACGTAAAGGTAATTCTTTATCAGGAATGATCGCCATACTATCATCATTGTTTCTATCTTTCTATGAGAAGTTAGGGTGGTTTCTCCAACCAAGATTGTAGGTAGAGGAATATGGATTATTTACCATTCGGTTTCCTCCTTATCCTTAACCACTCACAAAGTTGACCTGCTCTATAGATTGGCTCATCATTGCACATTGACTAATCTCGTGGCAAGTGTTGCCACAGGCTTTGCAATGCTATTATAAAAAAATGGCATCAATCTTATTTAGAGTCAAATCGCATAATTGCTTTGCCATTAAGTCTAATTGTGCTTGAAAAGAAGAGGAAGCATCAAGTTCAATTATTCCTCTTCTCTCACTCCGCTGAGTTATCTCCCTTAACTCTATAATGGGTTATTTTTTTCTCTTTTTCGTGATTATCCTGTTTGTTACTGTCAGCTTTTCCAGAATATGGTGTGCTTCATCCCTTTCCTTTCTCAGAAAATTTCCATTGGATGTTGAATCAATGTTTCCCATAGTTATTGGCGACAGGCTAAAATAAAAAGTCTTAAGAAGAGACTCCTCAGACAAACCATAATGCAAACATTTTCATTGCAATTCCTTAAATCTCTCCCAAGTTTCACTCAAAGACTCTCCTCACACAAAGCATTTGCCAATTGCTCTAATGTGGTTATTGGAGTACCCTTAAGTTGCTTATACCAAAGTTTAGCCTTGTCCCTTAGCGTATAAGGAAACATTATAATCTTAATAACATCATCAGATGCTCCAGGATACTTAAAATTATCAGTTAATGCCATGAAGTTCCCAAAATGTTCATTGGGATCTTTATTAGGCAAACCATAGAACTGACCCGAAGCTTGAAACATATGAATGATGGCCAACTTAATTTTGAAGTGATTAGCTTCAACAGCTAGCTGCTGGATTTTAGTTTTGGCTCCTTCGTATGTTGGTCTCCCATGGTCCATTAAAGAATGTCTAAGGGCATGAACTCCAGTCCCTTGACCCTCTTGCCTTTAGTCCATTCTCTCTTTTTCTCGTCTCTCCTTACGCAATGATCTTTCTAACTGCGTTATTTCTAATTCAATCTCTAATGGAGAAATATTGGTTGAACGGGTTAATGGCATGCATGTAACTTGTCAAGCAAGATAAGTCACTTGGTCAAAAAGTAAACAAAAAATAAAGAAAAATAAAAACAAAAAATATTTATCCTAATCCAAGTTCGTAAACCAAATTGAGGGTCTAAATCTCAATCCCCAGCAACAGGGCCAATTGTTTGCCTCGCACGAGCCATCTTTTAAAAGCTCAACTCTACTTCAAGTCTACCTAAAACCGAATAACCAATCGTCTGTTTGTATCTTCTGGCGTACACCAACTAAGGGTGGCATGCGCCAACTTTTCAACTTTTCACTAACTTGAACTCTGGTGCACGCTAACTATACAAGGCGCGAGCCAAAAGCTCTAGAATAAATAGATCTGGTGTGCGCCAACTATAGCTGGCGTATGCCAAGTTATCAACAGACTTGTAGCAGATTGCAACAATGAGTAAGTACAGGTTTTGTCGATCTACATAGATGGGTTTTTCGACTACTCTAAGGTTTACTCACTTAACTAGGATCAAGTTATGAAATTTGGTTGTTTGCACAAGTGATCTAAACTCTAAAGCTCAAATATAAAGCTAACAAATTCTAACACAAAGATAGATATGTTATAAAACAGAATTTCAACAACTCAAACACTCAAAATGAGCAAGGTACCTAAACCAGCAACATAACCATAAGATTTAGAGGGTTTTTAGTGTATGTGATGTGGTCCGAGTGAATCTAAGACAACTAATCCTCACTTTCGCACAAGATTAGCCAAAGTTGTTCCTAAACTAGACTTAGAATGGTTAGATATGTTCTTTCGACCCTACCAACCATCTAAGCTAGCAAAGAACCAACTATATGCTCCACTCCAAGGACAATCAGTAGGTCACCGAGGAGATTTATCTCCTAGCAAGAGTACTCATCATCAAACCAACCTATTCATCAATTCTATTTCCTTTCGGTCTTAAGTTTTGACTAGCTACTAAGGCTTGGTGATCAAGCAAGTCTAAGCAATAGGATCAAGCACGTTGATAAGAACACATAGATGAACATACACACCTCCATACAGTGGCTACATCAAAGGTAACAAGGCACTAAACTCATATAACTACTCACACATACTAATATTTAACATCATAAGCAAAACATAGACAAAAATAGAAAGGAGGGAGACTTATCAAGACTCCAAGCTCCCTCTCTTCAAGTACACGTTCTTCATAGAGAAAACACTTCTATTTACTATCTAATATAAAGTTGTCTTATGTCTTGTGTCTCTTTTGACAAACCAAAGGCAAAAAGCCTTAAATACTTACTAACTAATGGAATAGTTTACAAAATATCTAATCTAACTTAGCTAACTAAAATATCTAAGCTAAAATATCTAAAAATATCAGCCAACTTGTCCCCCATCCTTCCTGAAAGCTCTAAGACGACTTACGATATTTTCCCAAATTGTTTGTCTAATACTCAGATTATTTTGCTTCTGCTTGACTGGTCTGGCATACGCCAGCTTCACTTGGCATGCGCCAGGTCTTCACAATTTCCATCTTTGAGTGCAATCGGTCGTCTGAGTGAATGGTCGTCTTAGTAATGGCTAGCTAGCATGTACTAAAAAGGGTTGGCATGTGCTAGATGACCATGCCTTGCATTCCTTGGCTTTGCATCCTCCTTCTCGTCCTTGGCTTTATGTTTCCGTTCAATAATCATCCACTTCTCCTCAAATAAGCTCTTAAAAATAAGAAAACTCAATGAAAAATAATAAACTCAACATAAACACACAATGAATGAAAACTAACACTATGACAACTAAAACACAACTAAATCAACCTAAAATACTAAGAACGATCTACTAAAATGACACGAATAATGAGTGTTTTTGACACTCATCACTAATCTAATTTTTTTGGCTTTTATATACAATGCATTCCTGGAAAGCTTGAAAACTAGATGCCCCACCCACATGGGTCACAGGCACAACTTCGACTTTCACAATTCATGCAACTCACAAATGGCATACCATGATGAACTACCTTTTTGTGCAACCTTTTTGGCTTTAAGCCTAATGGGGTCACAACCTAGTAGCACGGTACGCTCAATTTGCGAGTTAGTGTTATTCTTGCTATAGTCTCTGTCTTATTCTAACTTTTCACACCTGGGACAAAATTCAAATCTCTTCATCCTCCTCTTGTAGGCACTCTTTGATGTTCCTCTCGAGTTTCTCAAGAAGTTTTTGTCACGTTGCTCAATTCTCAGAGTCTCTTTTGCTTGACAGAGAATGATGAGGCAAATATCAATCGGGGTTTTCCTAGAAACTAAGACACTAACTAGACAAATATACTTAGCGCAAAATATCCTGTTCTTTATTCTCTGCAGGTAAAAGAGCCTTACTCTATTTCAAATATTCAATCACTGGATGGCACATAAACTGATTGCACCTCTGCATCTTGATTAATATTGCCCCCTCCAATGTAAATTTTGCATCATTGGCCATTGACTCTAAAGACTAACCCCTTGCTATCTTACAAATCTAATGCCCCATATGGGAATACTTTGACAATCTGGTATGGGCTGCTCCGATTGGATTTGAGTTTCTCGAGGAAGAGTCTTAGTCGCGAGTTGTAGAGAAGAACATGCTGCCCCTCCTTAAAATCTTTCTTTATGATATAGGCATCATGTCTTTTCTTAGTCCTCTCCTTGAAGAGTCTTGAGCTCTCGAATGCCAAGTCACACATTTCCTCTAACTCTTTAAGTTGGAGAATTCTACTCTCTCTGACTTTTTTGAAATCGTAATTAAGGGTCTTAATTATCCAAAATGAACGATGCTCAAGCTCGACTGGAAGATGGCTTGCTTTGCCATAAACAAGCCTATATGGCAATATTCCTATTGGTGTTCTGAATGCCATTTGATGCACCCATAAGGTATCATCTAGCTTGTTTGACCAATCTTTCCTTGCTATACTAACCGTCTTTTCCAAGATTTTCTTGAGCTCTCGGTTTGAAAGCTCAACTTGTCTGCTAGTTTGGGGATGATAAGGTGTTGCCACCTTGTGCATTACCTTATATCTCTTTAGCAAGACTTCAATTGCTTGTTGCAGAAATATGACCCACCATCGCTGATTATAATTCATGGCACTCCAAATCTCAAGAAGAGCTTCTTAAGAAATCAGATAACTACTCTAGCATCATTTATCTGTGATGCCAAAGCTTTTCCCCACTTTGAAATGTAATCTACTTCTACCAAGATATATTTGTTGCTATATGATGTTGGGAAAGGTCCCATGAAGTGCAATTCCCAAACGTCAAAGAGCTCAATCTCTAAAATTCCAGATAACGGCATCTCATTCCTCTTTGAGATATTTCCCATTCTTTGGCAGCAGTCACACTGCTTGACATAATTACATGCATCCTTAAAGATGAAAAGCCAATAGAATCTACATTCGAAGACTCAGGATGCAGTTCTTGTAACTCCATAATGACCCGAGTAAGGAGTGTTATGGCATTGCTTTAAAATGCTTACTACTTCCCAACTGGCAATGCAACATCGAAAAACTCCATCACTACACCTCTTAAAAAGGTATGGATCATCCCACACATACATCTGAACATCCTATAGAAATTTCTTCCTTTGGGGATAACTCAAATCTATAGGAATAATTCCTTCAACTAAAAAGTTGGCATAATCCACATACCATGGAGCTTCTATTCTACTCATTGCCATTAGAGTTTCATCCAGAAACTCTTCTTGAATATTCCCTTCAATCTCCATACTATTGCTTTTCTCTAGTCTAGAGAGATGATTTGCGATAACATTTTCTGCTCCTTTCTTGTCCTTAATGGACAAATCAAATTATTAGAGTAACAAGATCCAGCATATCAAGCAAGGTTTGACATCTTGCTTTGAGAACATATATCTCAAAGCTGCATGGTCAGTATAAATTATAACTTTCGAACCAAGCAAGTACAGCCTAAATTTGTCACATGCATAAACAACCGCAAGCATCTCCTTCTCTGTGGTTGTATAATTGAGTTGAGCTCCAGCCAGTACTCTACTTGCATAGTAGATTACATGGAGCTTTCTCTCTTTCTTCTGTCTGAGCACACAACCCAAAGCTAGATCACTTGCATCACACATTAATTAGAATGGAAGTTTTCAATCCAGTGACGAAATCACTAGAGCTGTGATAAGAGGCTTAGCAATTAAAGAGAAGTTCAAGGTACTGCTCATCAAAGTTGAAAGATACATCCTTAACCAACAAATTTGTTAGAAGCTTAGCAATTAAAGAGAAGTTCTTAATGAATCTTCTATAAAATTTGGCATGACCCAGAAATGCTCTAACTCCTTTAACAGTAGTTGGTGCATCCATCTTTTCTATTGCCTCTGTCTTAGCTCTATCTACTTCCATTCCAACTATAAAAGTCTTGTGCCCAAGGACTATTCTTTCGTTTACCATAAAATGGCACTTTTCCTAGTTGAGCACCAAATTCTTTTCCTCACATCTCTTCAATACTTTGTATAGATTGTCAAGACAATGATCAAATGAGTCTCCGAAAATAGAAAAATCATTCATGAAGATTTCCATAATCTTCTCATTCATCTCCCAAAAGATAGACTCCATGCAATGTTGAAACGTTGCTGGGGCACAACTTAATCCAAAAGGTATTATGTGATATGGAAAAATATCGAAGGAACAGGTGAAAGATGTCTTCTCTTGATCTCTGGGGTATATTGCAATTTGGTTGTACCATGAGTACCCATTCAAAAAGCAATAAAAAGAATACGTCGCTATCCTTTCCAACATTTGATCAATGAATGGAAGTGGGAAATGATCTTTCTCTATGGCATCATTCAATTTGCAATAATCGATGCATACTCTCCATCCCATTATAGTTCTTATTGGAATGAGCTCCCCTTCCTCGTTGATCACAACTGTCATTCCCCTTTTCTTGGGAACACAATGTATCAGGCTAACCCACTCACTATCTGAAATCAGATAAATAATTCCTACCTCGAGGAGCTTAATCACTTCCTTCTTAACAACCTCGTTCATATTAAGGTTAAGTTTGTTTTGTTGGTCTACTCTTGGCCTTACTCCATCCTCCATGTGAATATGGTGTATCACAATTTTTGGGTTTATTCCCTTTATATCAGATATTTGCCAAGCAACGCCTTAATCCATTTGTTCACAGCTGTGAGCACTTTTCCTTCTTCCTCCTTATTGAGCTTGTTTGATATTATAATCGGTAACTTCCCTCCATCTATTAAGAATGCATATCTCAGATGCAAGGGTAGCTCTTTCAGTTCTAAGGAAGCAGTCTTCACAATCGAGGTGGAGTCCGATATTTCAAATGGATTTCGAGCTCCTCAAGTAAACCTTTCTTATCAATTTCCTCCTTAACTTCTTCCACAATATCCTCCTCTTCTATCTCTAGTTCTTTATCCTCAAATCTAGAGATATTTTTCTTGCAGAACTCGAGGATACACTCATCAACAACATCAATTTTCATGCACATACCTTCATCAAGAGGATGGCGCATAACACTTTTCATGTTAAACTCAACCTTTTCGTCTCCAATTTTGAGTACCAATTTACCATAATGCACATCTACCAATACATGTGCTGTGTTGAGGAATGGTCTGCCATAAATCAATGGACAGTTCTTATCCTTAGAGAAATCCAGAACCACAAAGTCAACTAGGAAGATGACCTTGTCAATCTTCAGCAGGACATCCTCAACTACACCGTATGGCTTCTTAATAGTTTGGTCAGCCAACTGGAGTAGTATTGAAGTTGGCTTAACTTCACACAAACCTAGTTTTTGAAATGTAGACAAAGGCATCAAGTTGATACTTGTGCCTAAATCACACTAACATTTTTGAAACTCAATTTCACCAATGAAATAGGGAATTGTAAAACTTCCCAGATCTTTTAGCTTCATCGGAAAATTTTGTGAGATTAGAGAGCTAGAGTTAGCCGTAAGGGTGACTATCTCTCCATCCTCCCACTTCCTCTTCTTAGTGACGAGTTCCTTTAGAAACTTGGCAAGTGTGGAACTTGATCTAGCGTCTCTAGGAAAGAGATACTAATTTGAACGTTCTTCATTTTCTCCATGAAATAGAGAAATTTCTCATCCATCCCCAACTTTCTCTTTACCCTCTGAGGATAAGGAATAATGGGGACCATTGGTGGTAGTGGTACGTAAACTTCTTCTTCCTCTGCAACTTCTTTTTGTGGGACATTATCCTTAAGAACTTCTTCCTCCTTATCTTTATTTGGATTTTCCACATCACTTTCCTTAGCCTTCTTGATGTAGGGATGTCTACACTTTAGCTCGCTCGTGTGCATGGAAGCTTATGGAGAAGACTTGCACATGTGCATGGGGGAGTTGACGTATGCATGCCCAGCTCGAGACATTTACTTTTCATTATGTTGCATTGAATAAGTTGATTGAAAGACATTAAGTTCCTTTTGCTATTTCCTTTCTTGCGTTTGGCATCTGAATGGTATGGATGTTAAACGCGTTAGTTATTGTAATAAGGAAAGGGTTTAAAACATTTTGTAACAGCTGGCCGAGTTAAGGCATGGCTCCTAATTTCTTGCTCCTTATAAGGCAAGAATCTTATTGAATAAAGGCATCATTGAATAGAATCTAAAAGAGATTTTCTGGAGTTGGAAACCCTTATGCTGGGAGCGTGAGTTACCTTGTCCAAACTTCCCAGGTTGCCATTGGAATTGTAATCCAACAACTTCAACCGAACCAACGCAAGAGTTGGTGGAAGTTGTCATAATTTATCCTTTGTCCAAGTACCAACCTAGTGTGTGAGTTTATTTTTGTGAAACACATACCCTAGCTCAGAAACACGAAACCCTAACTTGCTTTGCTTTGATCATTTGAACCATTGAATCAAGTGTGTTCGTTTTATCAAACTGAGTCAAGTGATCCATGCTTTGCCTACGTTAAGTGGTATCAGAGCCTGACTACGATTGAATCAATTCCCATATTGGTTTGTTGAGCGATTTAACATTATAACCTAGTGAGTAAGAGAGATCCCCACCTAAGAACCGATCAACAAGACTTTGTGATCACCTGATCCAAGTCTCAATTAACCTATAAAGCTTTACCAAAATCTGATCTGAATCATGGCCGACCCTAATGACAACATACAATGACCAGACATGAATCAAAGATTTGCCACCTTGGAGGCTGCCATCCTTGACATCCGCAACCAGCTCAACAACATGGCGTTGCACCCTCCAGCACAACCACCACTAGTTGAGGTACGTCACCAAGAAGAAGAGGAAGATGTTGATTCTGATGCTACCCTTTATGTAAGAAAGGGAGGGAGAGGTGCATGTGGTTTAAAGGGGCGTGGAAGAGGAGATAGAGGCCATGGAGATGTTTCTCGTAGGAGAGAATTTTATATGGGGTGAAGAACGAGAAGATGAGTATGTTAGGAGGATAGATCGCCCTTTTAAGATGAACATTGAGAAGTTTTATGGCGATGTGGATGTGGAGGGTTTTCTGAATTGGATAGACTCGGTGGAAAAATACTTTGATTGTATGGAGCTAACTCAGGAACAGAAGGTGAACTATGTGGCTTTCAAGTTGGAGTCTAGCACGACTATTTGGTGGCATAAGGAGAAAGAAACCCAAAGAAGAAGAGGAGATCCACCTGTGTGCGACTGGCCAACGATGGAGCAAGCTTTGCACGAGAGATTCTTGCCTATTGACTATCAATAAGCCTTGTACACTCAGTTCTTGACATGCATGCAAGGCAATGGGTCCGTTGAGGAGTACACCACACAGTTTATAAGGTTGGTAGCTCGTAATAATGTGGAGGAGAATGAGTACAAAATGATAGCAAGGTTCATAAAAGGCTTAGCTTATAAAGTCAAGACCCGTATGGAGTTCGACACCTTCTTGTATTTTCAAGATGCATGCACAAAAGCAAAAAAGATTGGTGCCACACTAAAGAAGAAGAAGAAGTCGGTGGCAAATAGATTCACCCATGATCAAGCTGCGAGCTACAACCGAGGAGGAGATAAGAACCCCACTCCTCCCATGGGGATAGGAGTTGCACCCCGAGCTCACCATTCCCCTCCAAATGCTAATTAACCTACGAGGAAAGGCAAGGAGGTTGCAGAGACTTCCTCCAGAATTAAGTGTTTCAAGTGCAATGAGATTGGGCACAAATCAAGTGAATGTCCGTAGAGGAAGTTTGCTCAGTTATGCGAGATAGATGAAGATCAGGAAGAGGCACTCTATTGTGCATCCTTAGAAGAGAGAAGGGGAAGTCCTTAAGGAATTAGAAGGTGACGAGGAATATTGTGGCGTGATCCAGAAGTTTGCCTTGGCCACAGAGAAGAAGGATTTATCCCAGAGGCACAATCTCTTTAGGACTCGTTGTCACATGGGCAAGGAGGTTTGCGACATGATTATTGATAGAGGCAGCCAGGAGAACTTCATTAGTGCGCGCACAGTTAAAAGGCTTGGTTCGCAAGTCACCCCACACCCGCACCCTAACTCAATTGGGTGGATACAAGTTGGTGGTGGAGTGAAGGTGAATTCGCGTTGTCAAGTCCCCATATCAACATGGATGCATGCCATATTCTCTTGGGAAGACCATGGAAATTTGATAATAAGGCTGTCCATAAGGGAGAAGAGAATACAAAATAAACAAGGAGGGAAGGAAGTTTACTTTGCTGCCAATGAAGCCTAAAGCACCGAGAAACCAATTAAACAGTACCATGCACAATGTTTCATTGGTTACATTCGAGAAAGAGTTACGTGTATTGTTGAAGGATTTTGGATTTTTTCATGTGCTTGTTGTGCATGGGAATGGTTTAGAGCACCCAGAACCATCTTACCCCAAAGAGATCATCAAACTTCTTCAGGAATTTGAAGATGTTTTTCCTGAAGAACTTCCTCATAGATTGCCTCCTATCTGTGAGATTCAGCATCAGATTGATCTCATACCCGGGGCTTCATTGCCTAATCTTCCACACTATAAAATGAGTCCTCTAGAGCATCAAGTCTTGAAGGAGCAAGTGCAAGATTTGATTGCACGTGGTCATGTCCAAGAAAGCTTGAGTCCATGTGGTGTGCCCACACTCTTGATTCCTAAGTAGGATAAGCCGTGATGAATGTGCATTGATAGTCGGGCAATCAACAAGATCACGATGGGGTACAGGTTCCCAATTCCGAGGCTTGATGACATGCTTGACAACCTGAGTGGAGTCGTGATCTTTTCTAAGATCGACCTGAAGAGCGGTTACCACTAGATTCGCATAAGGTTGGGGGATGAATGGAAGACTGCCTTCAAGACCAAGGAAGGGTTGTACGAATGGTTGGTAATTCCATTTGGACTACCAACACCCCGAGCACATTCATAAGGCTTGATATGCATGTAAACGGACACATATCTACCTATGTTTTGTGCATAGTTTGTTCGTGTTTTGATTCTATTTTATCGTATGTCGAGTATGTTTTCAAGCATTTTGTGTTTATGTTGATGAGCGAGAGATCTATCGGAGATGAAGATGATGAGGTGCGAGGAGAATGGCAAACGGTACGAGAATTGGTGAGAATGCGAGAAGAGTTAACAAAGAATGGTTTGGCTCAATCTGTCGATGTTTGTTAGAAAATGCAAAACTTTATCATACAAACTCTGAATTGAGTGATTCTAAGACAAGAAGATCCACGACATTTTGATCTACAACTTTTGTGTTTTGAGTTTTGCAATTTGCGGAATGGATAAAGTGTCAAAGGCGAGTTGAAGCTGGCTGCTGAGTTCCAGCGACCCGCTGGAAAAGCCAGTGACCCGCTGGACTTGGGCAACACGGATTGTCTGAGAAATGATTATTCTACTTGTTTAGTCGGGCCAGAACTCTTCCATTTTTAGGGTTTTTACTAGAGAACTATATAAGGCCTTGAAACTTAGGTTAAAGACATTCTTGGCCAGTTTTCACACAAGAGTCATAGCTTTTAGGTTTTATTACTTTATTTTACTTCAAGGATTGTCATCAACAATTCGGATCTTCAATCAACGCGGTATTTTCATACTTCGTAATCAAGATTTGTCTTTTCATTCATCTGCTTGATTATTCATTATCTGATTGATATGTATTGTGTGTTCTTGGATTGAGATTGGCAACCTTAGTCTTTAGCACGAGATTACATCCGTTGTTTCGTTTCGTTTGCTTAGATATTGTTGTTAGGGTTTAGGATTAACAACCCTAGATTCGAATAACAATAGTAGGATTCATAGTAATTAATCACAACCCAATCATTCGAATTGAATCGCTTAGATTACAGTTGCGAATTCATAATCCAGTACTTAGAGAATTGATCTATCTGTCCCTGTGAAGACTATTTTACTTATCATTCTATTACTTGAGCAATCTTGTTCTCTTGCACGTATTTTTAACCCGATATTTATCGCATCATGTTTTTGGCGCCGTTGCCGAGGATAGATTTGAATCAATCTGTCTTTAATATTGGATACAGTATTATTGATTTTGAGACTAAGCATTATTTTTCTTTTTCTGTTCATCACTACACTTGATCTCCTTTGTTGAGTTTTGCTGTACAGTAAAAAGTGTAGGAGATGAATAACATGAGGAGATATACCCACCCTAGACTGACCGACCTTAGGTCCGGCTTTGCATATCCAACTGTCGAAGCCATGACCAGGAACAATTATAAGTGGGAAGAGAGATCAGAAAAGAAGAAGGTTGCCAGTGTACAAGACAATGATGAGATTGTAGCCCTCCAAGCACAAGTGGCAGTTCTTATACAGGTAATCCAGTCTGCATTCACCACAAAACCCACACCACCCTCTCAGGTTTGTGACATCTGCACTGGCCCACATGGTACTAATACTTGCTCTCTCATTATTGAATCTGTTAATTATTTGGGTGATGCTAATAATGATCTATATTATGCTATGTATAACCCTAGTTGGAGAAACCACCCAAATTTTTCATGGAGAAACGATGCAGGTCAGCAGGTACCTCAACAATATGGACCAATATTGGGAGGTAGTAACGCTCAAAGTTTTCAGCCACAACAACATTTTCAGCAATATCAACAAAAGTGGCAACATCAAGTGCTATCCCATCAAGATCATCAAGGTGAAGATAAGTTGCAAAAGTAAGTGCTGAGCCATGAAGCCACACTTAGAAACTTGGAGGTACAAATTGGCCAGTTAGCAGCACAACTAAACGAAAGACAGCTAGGCATACTTCCGAGCAACACTGAAGCCACTCCCACCAGACAGGAGCACTACAAGGCCATCATGACTCGGAGTAAGCTAGATTTGGGAAAGAATAGGTCAAATCCAGTGGTGAAACCTCTAGCACAGCAGGTGAATGAGGAGGACGAAGAGCTTAAGATGACTCCAACATCAGCGAGAAAGACAAACATTAATATGAACAAAGAGGAGCTGCAGTTCAAAGTCTGTCATGATAAGGTTGTTTTCAATGTATTCGAAGCAGCTAAGTACACCACCACAGAAGATGACTGTTATCGAACTAATGTCATTGACGAGTTGGTAATCAAGCACATTGATGAGACTGTTCCTGAAGATGAGCACAAAGTGATACATGAAATTCAAAAAGGGGTGAATGAGCAAGAAATTCAGGAACAAGTATCATGGGTGCGAGCAACTAAACCATCAAAACCAAGTGATCCACCATGGCCCAAGTTGAAACCATGTAACATCCTGCCACCAGACTTAGAGTGTAAACCACCACCAGGTCACTTGAGGGTTGTAGTCGAAGTAAATGGTGAGCGTATAATGGTAAATCGGGACCCCCATATTGACCTACAAGGATCATGGGCAGAACTTAATGACCCAGGACCTTGATAATTGGTTGAGATCTCGTCAAGCTAATGACGTTAAATTAGAACTACAATTATCCTCTCTTTTCCCTACACTTTTTAATTTAGCGTCACTCGTCCGAGTTTCTCTGCATTTGTGTGTTTCTAGGGGAATGTAAATAGTGTCACCCTCGAAAAAAATGTCATTTTAGTTTATTTTTGCAGGACAACAGGTCGAGACAATCTGCACTATGAATTCAGTCGAGTTTTCTTGCCTCCTCTCCCTCAATTTCCACCACTACTACATCCTCAACTCTGAACAAGTGTTTCTACTCCTTTTCTCTACTTTTGTCATTCATTTATGTTCTTGTTTTGTTTTTGTTGTTTGCATAGTGTGCTCCTTTACATTGAGGACAATGTGTTCTCTTAAGTGTGGAGTTGCATAATGTATGCTTTGTTATGTGAATCTCGTTTTGTTTTTGTTGTTTGCATAGTATGCTTCTTCACATTGAGGACAATGTGTTCTTTAATTGTGGAGTTGCACGGTATGTACTTTGTGATGTGTATGAATGTTCTCTGTTGTTTTCTTCTGTTAACATACGTATGTGATCGAGTTTATTTTGTGTGGCGTGTGTTTTTGATTGATGTGTTTGAGTCTTTTGTAATTAATGAACTCTCCTCCAAACTTGTGAACCTAGAGTGACCACTGAGTCTTATTGCTTAGTCAGGAATTAAACTTGAGTGTCATGAGTGGAATTATGTAGGCTTAACACCCCTGGTTATTTAGGTTAATATTTGCACTAGGTGGACCATGCTTGAGAGCTTGATGAGTGACCTTGTGAGAATTTGTGCCGAAGGATTAGACTCCTGTCTCTATTTTGCTCATGAGGTGCTCGCATGTCTCGGGTGATGGGAGTAGTATATTAGCACTTGGCATAATTTCGCAGTGTGGGGTGAGTTATATATCGGGAGCTATTTTGATGTTGAGCTTAGAGCCTTAGAGCAAAAAACCCGTTCTTATCCATTGCATAACCCCATTGAGCCTAAACCTTTTCATTGAGTTACTATTTGCACACCACTACATGAGCCAATATCTAACTCCCACCTAACTTTAGCCACTTAATCCGAGGGATTAGGACATCAATTGTGGGATGATTTTGTAAGGGTGCATCTTGTAGTATAGGTGGGGGGTATTGATTATCAATTGGGTTTGAAAAAGGGTAGAATTGAGGCTAATAGTCAAAAGCCGGGATAAGTTACCAATGAATGTGCGAGAATGCGTGAAAAGAAAAGAAAAGCCACAAAGGAAAGAAAAATAAAAAGTGTGGAAAGTGCAGAAAAGCAACAGTGAAAAATACAACGAAAGTGGAAAGATGGAAGGAATGTGGTAAAGAAAAAAAAAAGAGGCACACAATGAAAAGTAGGTGACTTGTCCCGAGTAAATGCCTCTAGGATGTGGGAACGCTGGGTTGAGTGTTTAGTCATTATAGGGTGAGATATTTAGTATAGCCGAGAGTTAGATTATTGTGTAACCCTCGGATTGGGTGGTCTAGCCATTACCCACTGATTTATCCTCCCCTTACCCTAAGCCACGTTACAACCCTACACAAAGTCCCTCTTGATTACGAGCCCTGCATTGCTTGAG
>SOPF01029173.1:21392-76015 GCA_012979155.1 Hypericum perforatum
TTGTCCCGAGTAAATGCCTCTAGGATGTGGGAACGCTGGGTTGAGTGTTTAGTCATTATAGGGTGAGATATTTAGTATAGCCGAGAGTTAGATTATTGTGTAACCCTCGGATTGGGTGATCTAGCCATTATCCACTGATTTATCCTCCCCTTACCCTAAGCCACGTTACAACCCTACACAAAGTCCCTCTTGATTACGAGCCCTGCATTGCTTGAGAGAGTGTCAAGTGCAAAGTATAATATTTTTAGACCCCGAGCATGCTTGCGAGTGATAGGTAGTTGACTACTCGATATAAGTGAGCATAAATTAATCCTACCCACTAAGTGATCAGCTCTCGTGTATGGTCTGTATAGTGCGAAAGTCAGGTTAAACAGCTAAGGGTGCTATGTTTACATGATTATTGTTCTTGGCACTTGAGTAACATGAATGATTAGCGATGGGATGAGGCATGTCGTGATTTGTTCCAAGTAAGGAGGAGTCGTGAAGATGGTAGTTTTGATGAAACTTGCTTGGGGATAAGCAAGAACTTAAGTGTGGAGTTGTGATGTGCGTGTGAACGGACACACATCTACCTATGTTTTGTGCGTAGTTTGTTCGTGTTTTGATTCTATTTTGTCGTATGTCGAGTATGTTTTCATGTATTTTGTGTTTATGTTGAGGAGCGGGAGATCTGTCATAATTTGGTTGTTTTGTAGGTGTTTGGATAGTAGAGATGAAGATGATGAGGTGCAAGGAGAATGGCGGACGGGACGAGAATTGGTGAGAACGCGAGAAGAGTTAATGAAGAATGGTTTGGCTCAATCCGTCGACGTTTGTTAGAAAATGCATAACTTTATCATACGAACTCCAAATTGAGTGATTCTAAGACGAGAAGATCCACGACATTTTGATCTACAACTTTCGTGTTTTGAGTTTTGCAATTTGCGGAATGGATAAAGTGTCAAAGGCGAGTTGAAGCTGGCTGCTGAGTTCCAGCGACCCGCTAGAAAAGCCAGCGACCCGCTGGACTTGGGCAGCACGGATTGTCCGAGAAAAGATTATTCTGCTTGTTTAGTCATGCCACAACTCTTCCGTTTTTAGGGTTTGTACTAGAGAACTATATAAGGCCTTGAAACTTAGGTTAAAGACATTCTTGGCCAGTTTTCACGCAAGAGTCATAGCTTTTAGGTTTTATTACTTTATTTTACTTCAAGGATTGTCATCAACAATTCGGATCTTCAATCAACGTGGTATTTTCTTACTTCGTAATCAAGATTTGTCTTTTCATTCATCTGCTTGATTATTCATTTTCTGATTGATTCATATTGTGTGTTCTTGGATTGAGATTGACAACCTTAGTCTTTAGCACGAGATTACATCCGTTGTTTCGTTTCGTTTCGTTTGCTTTGCTTAGATATTGTTGTTAGGGTTTAGGATTGACAACCCTAGATTCAAATAACAATAGTAGGATTCGTAGTAATTAATCACAACCCAATTATTTGAATTTAATCGCTTAGATTACAGTTGCGAATTCATAATCCAGTACTTAGAGAATTGATCTATCTGTCCATGTGGAGACGATTTGACTTATCATTCTATTACTTGAGCGATCGTGTTCTCTTGCACGTATTTTTAACCCAATATTTATCGCATCAAGGCTCATGTACCAGGTACTATATCCTTTGTTGGACAAGTCAGTGGTTGTTTATTTTGATGATATCTTGGTTTATAGCAAGTCAAGAGAAGATCATATGGTGCATTTGCGTGAAGTGCTCGAATTGTTAAGAGAGAACAAACTGTTTGCAAACCTCAAGAAGTGTAAATTTTGGCAAGACAGCTTGTTGTTTCTAGGTTTCGTGGTTGGCAAGGATGGAGTGAAGGTGGATCAAGCCAAGATCAAAGCTATTCAGTCCTGGCCATGACGTACGAATGTGAGGCAAGTGCGAGGCTTTCTAGGTCTTGCATCATTTTATAAGAGATTTATTCATGCTTTCAACATTATTGCCGCACCCCTGACCTCATTATTGAAGAAGAATCCTCCATTTGATTGGAATGAGGAAGTGGAGAGCGCATTTGCTGAGTTGAAAATGAGCTTAAGCTCTGCACCTGTTCTTGCCTTATCGGACTTTAGCAAGCTATTTGAAGTCAATGTGGATGCATCCGGAGTTGGCATAGGGGCCGTGCTATCTTAGGAGAAGAGACTAGTTGCTTTCTTTAGTGAAAAACTCATCGAGCATCGGCAAACTTGGTCTACCTATAAGAAAGAGCTTTACGTAGTTTTTAGAGCCTTGAAGATGTGGGAGCACTATTTGGTGGGTAAGGAGTTTGCTCTCTATACTGATCATATGGCATTGAAGTGTTTGAATGATCAAGCTAGGCTCACTAATCACATACATGCTCGCTGGTCCACATTCTTTCAAACGTTTCCCTTCCGTATTGCACACAAGAGTGGAGTTTCTAATGTTGTAGCGGATGCACTAAGTAGGAGGCAGGCTTTGTTGTTTGAGCTGAAGGGAGATATCACAGCCTTTGAGTGTGTGCGTGACTTATATGAAACGATTGAAGATTTTGGATTTGTGTGGAGGAAGTGCAAGGCTGGAGTATGGTATGAGGATTATCATTTGCATAAAGGTTACCTTCTAAAGGGAAATAGATTGTGTGTGCCGAGAACTTCTTTGCACGATCAACTAATATGGGAAGTGCATGGTGGAGGTTTAGCCGCACATCAAGGCAGGGACAAAACTCTTACTGCCCTCTCCAAAAGGTTTTATTGGCCAAGGATGTTGGTTGATGTGGAACGTGCAGTGAAGCACTGCCGTGTGTGCCAAGAAACCAAAGGAGGAGTGCAAAATATGGGGCTCTACACTCCTCTTTAGATCCTTATGAATGTGCTATCTAAGATGGCCCATTTTATTCCATGCAGGAAGGCAACAGATGCTTATTGAGTTGCACGACTTTTCTTTCGAGAAATTGTGCGCTTGTATGGAGTTCCAAGGACCATCACTTTGATAGAGACATCAAATTCCTTGCCACCATTTGGAAGACTTTGTGGAGGTTGTTTGATGCTACGCTACAATTTAGCACAATGGCTCATCCGCAAAATGATGGCCAGACAGAGTCTACCAACCACACACTTGGAAGTCTCTTGCGAATCCTTTGCTATGAGAAGAAGAGACAATGGGACTATGCCTTGCCAATTGCCAAGTTTGCCTATAATGGGGTAGTTCATCGCTCCACCAGGCATTCCCCTTTTTCCCTTGTGTACACCAAGGCCCTGAATAATCTCATTGATGTGGCTTCTATGATTAAACCTCCAAAAGCCAACCCCTCAGCTATTTCTTTTGCTGACCATGTACAGGAAGTTTTGGAAGTGGTCAAGGAGAGATTGGTCGTAACTTATGCGAAGGAGAAGAAAAGAGTTGATGAGCATAGGCGTATACAAGTGTTCCAACCAGGAGAAGAAGTCATGGTGCACTTCAGGAAGGAGAGGTCACCCTCCAACATGGGAGGCAAACTTGCACCAAAAAGGTATAGCCCCTACAAGATCCTAAAGAGAATCAACGAGAATGTATACATGGTGGATCTTCCAAATGAGTTTGGAGTGTCAAAGAGCTTCAATGTGGCCGATCTATCAACCTATTATAACCATTTAACCTTACCATCCCGCCTAGCAACTCGAGGCAAGTTTGATCTGAAGAAGGGGAGGATGATGTAGGGACGTCCACACTTTAGCTTGCTCGTGTGCATGGAAGCTTATAGAGTAGACTTGTACGTGTGCATGGGGGAGTTGACGTATGCATGGCCAGCTTGAGACATTTACTTTTCGTTATGTTGCATTGAATAAGTTGATTGAAAGACATTAAGTCCTTTTTGTTATTTCCTTTCTTGCGTTTGGCATCTGAATGGTTAGGATGTTAAATGCGTTAGTTATTGTACTAAGGAAAGGGTTAAAACATTTTGTAATAGCTAGCCGAGTTAAAGCATGGCTCCTAATTTCTTGCTCCTTATAAGGCAAGAATCTTATTGAATAAAGGCATCATTGAATAGAGTCCAAAAGAGATTTTCTAGTGTTGGAAACCCTAACACAGCGAGCATGAGTTACCTTGTTCGAACTGCCCAGATTGCTGTTGGAATTGTAATCCAACAACTTCAACCAAACCAATGCAAGAGTTGGTAGAAGTTGTCATAATTTATCCTTTGTCCAAGTACCAGCCTAGTATGTGAGTTTATTTTCGTAAAACACAAACCCTAGCTCAGAAACACGAAATGCTAACTTGCTTTGCTTTGATCATTCGAACCATTGAATCAAGTGTGTTCATTTTATCAAACTGAATCAAGTGGTCCATGCTTTCCCTACGTCACTTCTTTTTGACTTTTTAAGAAGTTAATTCCTTGCCACTTCTCAAGAAGATTGCATTAACTTGGCCATGAGGATTTGTCTTAGTAGAACTTAGGAGAGAGCTAGATGCTCTCTGTGCATTTGTCTTTGCAATTTCCCCAAGTTGTACTTCCATGTTGCGCATGGCAGTTGCTTGCCCTTTTAGAAATTGTTCCAAATTGTTCTGCCTTGCTTCTTGGGCCGCTAATACCTTCAAGATTTGACTTTGGTTGTTGGATGATTCTCAAGTTTGTTAGATGAATTTCTCAACCTTGTCAAATCTCTCCTCAAGAGCTACCATTCTTTCTCCCAAGAATCCACGTGGTTAAAAACCAGGTGGTGATCATTGTTGTGAGACACATAAAGGCAATCCTTTATCAGGAATGATTGCCATACTATCATCATTGTTTCTCTCTTTCCATGAGAAGTTAGGGTGGTTTCTCCATCTAGGATTGTATGTTGAGGAATATGGGTTGTTACCCATTCGGTTTCCTCCTTGTCATTGACCACTAACAAAGTTGACCTACTTTGTAGGTTGGTTCATCATAGCACATTTGACGAATCTCATGGCCAAAGTTGCCACAAGCTTCGCAATGCTGTTGTACAACAATAGTATCAACTTTGTTTAGGGTTAAATCACGCAATTGTTTTGCCATTAAATCGTGCTGAGCTTAAAAAGACGAGGAAGCATCAAGTTCAATTATTCCTTTTTTCTTGCTTCGCTCAGTTACCTCCATTAACTCTCTAATGGATTGTTTTTTCTCTTATTGGTGATTATCCTGTTTGTTGCTGCTAATTCCTCTAAAATATGGTGGACTTCACCCCTTTCCTTTCTAAGAAAATTTCCATTGGAAGCAGAGTCAACAGTTCCCATTGTTGTTGGTGACAGGCTGAAATAAAAAGTCTTAAGAAAAGACTCCTCAGTCAAACCTTGGTGCGGGCATTTTCATTGCAAATCCTTAAATCTCTCCTAAGTTTCACTCAAAGACTCTCCTTCATATTGTTCAAAGTTGGTGATCTCCTTAACGAGTTTGTTAGTCTTTGAGTAGGGGAAATATTTGTCAAGGAAAGCATTTGTCAATCGCTCCCATGTAGTTATTGGAGTACCCTTAAGTTGCTTATACCAAAGTTTAGCCTTGTCCATTAATGTATTAAGGAAACATTCTGATCTTTACAGCATCATCAGACGCTCCAAGATACTTAAAATTATCAGCTAATTCCATGAAGTTTCCCAGATGTTCATTGGGATCTTCATTAGGAAAACCATAGAACTGACCCAAAGCTTGAAGCATATGAATCACGGTCGGCTTAATTTCGAAGTGATTAGCCTCAACAGCTGGTCGTTGGATTCCAGTTAACGCTCCTTCGTATCTTGGTCTTCCATGGTCCATTAGAGAATGTCTAGGGGCATGAACTGCAGCCCCTTGACCCTCTTGCCTTTGGTACATTCTTTCTTTCTCCCGTCTCTCTTTCTGCAACGACCTTTCTAACCGTGTTATTTCCTCTTCAATCTCTAACGGAGAAATATTGGTAGAACGTAAATCACTTATCGAGCAAGATAAATCACTTTGTCTAAATGTAAACCAAAAATAAAATAAAAAAAATAAAAATATACTAATCCAAGTTTGTAAACCGAATTGAGAGTCTAAATCCTCAATCCCTAGTAATGGCGCTAATTGATGATTCACTTCTTTGAACATTCTACCTTAATTCTACTTAATAATGGATGATTGGTCATTTGTCCAGCATTCTAACTTCTTTGAACATTCTAACTTATTTGAATGCTGGCTTACTAGCGTACGCTATTGTATGATCGAGAATAAGCAAGAAAAGGGCAGTGGGCAAGCCTAGCGTATGCTGGCTTCCCAACGTACGCTGGCCCTTGGGAAGTCAGAGTTAAAACCCCGTCCCTCTTCTTCCTCACTTTCCCCTTCATTCAAACTCTTACAAATTCCTCCAACTCCCTCCAAAGAAAACAAGCTACCCTAATCTGATTTTATTTTGCAGATTCTGAGTTCGTTTGTCAACAATATCATAATCCGAGGACTGGGCTTTGTTCTCTTCATAGAGGCTTTCAAATCAATCAAACCATCAATCAGGTCAAGCACCAATTCTTCAATGGCACCCAAGGCCTCATCCTCTCGTGGATCCAAGCGACAACGCACGATAACCACTGATGCTTTAGGTTCTTCTTCTCAATTTCATCAACCTAGTGACATGGAAAAAAGGTATGGTGCGCCTTTTCCAATCTTAAACGATTGGGAGGGTGACAGGTATACTAAGTTTAAAAATTGTTCTGTTTTTGGTCATTGGATAATTGATTGGGAATGCATGCGAATGTTTGGTATTGAACACGAAGTGCGTGAAGCATTAAATTGCGTAGGTTGGACAAGGATTTTGGGATTATCTTTTGACATTGACCCTCAAGTTATGTTAGAATTTTTCTGTACGGTCGTTGTCGAGAGTGATTCATCCCAATTCACTGTGCATCTTTATGGTAAACCTATCACCATAGTTAGCGACCTACTCACGGAAGTACTAGAACTTAAGGATGGGGACAAGAAAGTGAACTTTAATTTTGAGGATACTGTAACTGTCCATAGTACATGGCAAAATCTGACTGGTTTTCCTCGATTTACGGCACAAGCCCCATTCATCTTTATCAAAGATTTGACCTATAGTGTTCTACATCGCTTTATAAGTTATAGCTTTAGTGGTCAACATAAAGCTAGTCGGGTCACACGGAGCCAATTATACCAATTGCATTGCATTCAGAAGAGAAAGCCATTTAGCACATTTGCATTGATTTGTGATGTAATCTCTCGTATGCTCCAACTACCGAAACCCAGGAACCTTAGTCTTGGTAGTCTTGTCTATGTTTTGGTACTGAAATTTCTTCCAGGATATGATGCTCTGGGCAGAAAGGTCTCATGTGGAAAGATCAATATCGATAAATTGGTAGCTTGGCATCTCATTTCGAAGATTGATAAAGACGGTGTCACCTCCTATGAATTCATCAATTGAGAGGACTGCAAGTCAGTTCAAGACCAACTTCGTGACGGTGATGATGCACCAAGACCAGAATACCAAGAAGACATCAACGATCTCTTTGAGCATATTGATTACCTAGAAAGCAAAATAGAGACATTGACGGAGCACATAGATGAATTGAAGTACCAGGTGGAGACCTTGGCCCATGAACAGTCAGAGCACTGGGAGCAGTACCATGCAGACCAAGAAGATCTTTGCAACCAACTTGCGGCTCACGATGCTGCTGATGCAGCCAACTGGGAATGGCTCTGGAACCACCTCCAACCTCCACCGGACCAATGATCACAGGCTTCTTCTTCTCCTTATTCTAAATTAGTTTTTTTTATTGTGATGTTATGTTTGTTTTCAACTTTTGTTATGCATGTTTTTCATCACCACATTGAGGACAATATGTCTTCTAAGTGTGGGGGTGCATTATGTGTATTTTACTTTTTGTTATTTGTGTTGATCTTGCTGTGCCTATGCCTTTTGTTATTTTATTGTTTGCATGTGATCGAGTCTGTTTTGAGTGTGTTTTGTGTTTTTGATTGAAGTGTGTTAGAGTCTGTTGCATATGATGAAAAATTCTCAGAAATTTTGAACTTTTTGTCATAAGAAAAACTCCATATCATGCATTCAACACTTTTGAGCAATGTGAATTTTAAGGAATATGAAATTATATCCTCGTTCATTTAGGCTAGTCGTTACACTCAGTAGACTAGACTAGAGAATTAATGAGAGACCTTGTGAGATTTTTGAGCCAATGGCGAGAACAACTCGTTCTCATTTTATTCATGAGGTGTGTGCATTGTTTGAGCGATGAGAGTGTTAGAAGATTACCTTGCATTACTCAATGAAGTAGAGAGTGCCGAGGGCCATCTTGATAAAGCCTAGAGCCTTAGAGCCAAAAACCTGCTATTATCCATTGTATAACCCCGTTAAGCCTAAGCTTATTTCTTGAATTACTAGCTGGAACCCATATTAGGAGTCGAACCTCATCACCCCACCTACCTTTAACTACTTAGTCCAAGGGATTAGGTTATTATTGGGGAATATTTTGTGAGGGTTCATCTAGTAGTATAGCTTAAGGGGAATATCTTTTGTACATACATTTGGATGAAAATGGGTAGAATTGAGGCTAATGACCAAAAGTCGGGATAAGTTGCTAAGTCATAGTGCAAAATTTGGGATAGAAAAGAAAAAACAAAAGAAACAAGAAAAAGAAAAAAAGAAAAAAAGAAAAGAAATTCTCTTGAGGAAAGTGAGAAAAGTGTAAAGAAGAAATCAAAGGAAAAAGTGGAAAGTTGGAAAGAAAAAGGCACAAGTAAAAAGTAAGCGACTTATAACGCCCTTTTTTGGTTCTTTAGGATGTGGGTAATTTGGGTTGAGTGTATATGCATAATGAGGTGAGATATTTAGTATAGTCGAGAGTTAGCTTTCTATGTAACCCTCGGATTAGGTAGTTTAACCATCACCACGATATTTTTATCTTCCTACCTTTACCTTTAGCCCCATTACAACCCAATGAAAGTCTCTCCTATGGCATGATCTACTTTGTTTCGAGTGTGTTTTGGTATGAAGTTTAACATTTTTAGACCTTGAATGTGCACACAGGAGTAGGATAGTTGACCACTATACACATGTGAGTTTAAATCAATCCTATCCTACGAGTGGTTAACTCTCTAGTCCAGAACACTAGGTGTGAAAACTTGATTAAATGATTGAGGGTATAATTGTCTATGGATTTTGCATTCATAGTGCTCAAGGGTGTGATGTGTGTGATTGTGGGGATGATCTTGTGATGAATGTTTGAATTCTGACGGCACCACTTATTGGTTTTCTGATGCACTTTGCTTGGGGACAAGCAAAGAAGTAAGTGTGGGGGTGTGATGCATGTGATAACATGCATTCATTTAGTCCTAGTTTGTTAATTTTTTGTCATGTTTTTGGAGATGTTAAGTCGAGTCTTGTCTTTATTTTGTTTCATTTTGTTTATTTGGTCAAGGAGAAGATTGTCTGTTGTTTTTGTGTGTTTTGTAGGTGTTTAGGAGCATTGAGGAGTTGGAGCAAAGATCGGTGGTCATAAGCAACAAGTTGAGCAAAGATTGGAGGCTTAAAGGCAAAGAGAACAAAGAGGGGCAGAATGCAAGGCCAACAAACGCTGACCACCCAGCGTTCGCTGGGCAAGTTTGAGGAAGAGAAGTGAGAAAGAAGAGAAAGAGGCAAAAAAGGGCAGAATGCAACCCCAGTGTACGCTGGCTTCCCAGCGTACGCTGGCATACGGCAGGGGACAAGGGGAATTGCTCACCTAACTTCCCATTCAGCTTGGTCTAAAGTTGGTTGGCCCACAACTTTTGGCAAAGGACAAGAGAGGGAGTAGGCTGCCATAGCAACACAAATTGGGGAGGAGAGAAAAAGAAAAAGAGCCTGGAAGAAAAAGAAGAAGATCAAGAAAGCTTAACCAAGAAATCCTCCAAGTTGTAGCTTAAAGTTTTTAGACTTTATTTTGTGTTTTTGGATATTGTTCTTGAGAATATTGAAATAAACATTTGAATTTGATATCATCAAGGTACTTCTATTTCCTTTGTTCTTAAGATTATTTCTGTTGTTGAAGTTCTTATTTATATTCGATTCAATGAATGCTTAGTCGATGATCAAGGATGACAACTTGGTTTAGATCATAGCTTTCATACGCTTATCTCAACTTAGTATTGTTAATGAATCCATGCCTGACAAACTTAGACTCGTAGTGATATTGAGTTTGAAGTTTAGAAGTATCGTTAAAAGATTGAGATTGACAACCTTGAGATTTTGCAATATTATTGGTAGTAATAGTGTTAGATCATCAACCCAATGATCCATTCGCTTAGCTTAAGATTTAGGAGCGCATAAACTGGTACTTGACGAACAATTTTCAATCACTTTTCCCTATGGAGACGATCCTACTTATCACAATATTACTTGTGCGATCGTGTAATTCTTGCACGTATAATTGATCCTAGTTGGACTGCATCAATAAGCAAGATTTCTCTTCTTTCAAAGCAACAAATCATCAAACTAACCTTTCCATCAAATCTATCTCCTTTCAGTCTCAAGATTTAACTAAGTACAAAGGCTTGATGATCAAGCAAGTCAAAGCATGGCAATAAGCTTGTTAATAAGAACATGTTCCTACATATTTTAACCCCTCTAAACCGTGGCTATATACAAGGTCTAAAGGCACCAAACTCACAGAATACTACTCACACATGCTTGATATGAACATCAAAAGCATAAACAAGCACAACATATATATTATTTGAACAAGGGAAGGAGTAAAAAGGAAGAAGACTTATCAAAGTCTCAAGCCTTTTCCCCCTTTTTTCAACTTGTCCAAGAGAGAGAGATAGTTCTGATTTTTGTCTATCTCCACTTTTATTGCACACTTTCACTTAGAAAGCAAAATAGTCTATTTACTAAGCTTAATACTCAAATAGTTAACAAAATATTTTAACTAAAATATCCTAAGCTAAATATCTTTCAAAAATATCTAATAAGTCAGCCAATTGTGTTTCCCTTCCTTCTCACAAGCCTTTGGCCAACTTACTTCTTTCCTTATTTGTTTGTCCAATACTCAGCCACTTTTTATTTCTGTCAATCTGTCCTGGTGTATGCCAGCTTCACCTAGCGTATGCCAGCTTCACTTGGCATGCGCCAGCCTTTGCATTTTCTCCTTCTCCATGTGCGAATTGTCATCTACATGCATGGTCATTCGAGTAACGGGTCTTTGGCATGTGCTAGCTATCCATGCTTTGCAATCCTTGGCTTTGCGACTTCCCTCTCATCCTTGCCTTCGCGTGTCAGCTTGATCGTCCTCCACTTATCCTCAAATATGCTCCTAAAAACAAGCAAACGCAACAAAAAAAGATAAACTCTACAAAAACACACAATGAACGGAAACTAACACTACAATAACTAAAATGCAAATAAATCAACCTAATATACAAAGAACAACCAGCTAAAAGGATACAAATAATGAGTATTTTTCACACTCATCACACCCCATACTTGAATCTTTGCTTGTCTCCAGGCAAAACTCAAAGTGCGGAAAACAAACTAAATGAACACAAATAAGAATAAACAAACATATAACAAGGTAAGGACATGGCATGAATGGCTCAACACTTAACTTTTCTTAAAAAACATCAGCTCACATCACAATGAAATCATAAACTAAGTTATTTCATCAATTCAAAATGCAAAGCACAATGAACTAGTCCTCAACACTCAATTGTTTAAGCAAGTGTTAACTCTATGTAAAAGACACTAGAAGGTTGACCTCTCGAGGATAGAAAAGTGTTTCAGTCATATAATATGTTGGGTCAACTTTCTATCACTCGTATACAGGTCAATATATCTCAAAGCATCCAATGTCCTACTCAGCATTATCTAAAAGTCGCAATAATTGCTAATGATCAGGGGGTCTTTTCATTGGGTTGTAATGGGGCTTAAGGTCATGGTGAGGTAAAATATTTGGATGGTAGCTAAATTACCCAATCTGAGGACATGTCACAAATGCAACTAATCACTTGTCTAATTTAAACATCCTCACAAAAAAATTAATTAAGCACACTCCCCAAATAAACCAATGAACTTAGATCGAGAAGCACAAGTTTTTCCTAGAAAACATGCCTTATTCAACTTTACATTCTTTTTCACTTCTTTTTCTTTTCTTTTCTCTTATATATATATAAACAACACACTTATTTACAAACTTCAAACAAACTATACAAACTTAGCATGTTCTAGGCAAAAACTCAGCTTCCAAAATGGACACTCAACTATCCACAATCCAACAATCATAACCCGAATTAAAACTACCAACTAAACCCAATACAAATCATTTCCCACATGTATAAATCTATATGTCCTCAAATCGGATGACCAAAGGTAAGGAAGATGGATGATATAATGTTCGTAG
Organism: Hypericum perforatum; assembly: GCA_012979155.1. NCBI lineage: Eukaryota > Viridiplantae > Streptophyta > Magnoliopsida > Malpighiales > Hypericaceae > Hypericum > Hypericum perforatum. The sequence continues at coordinate 33,740 of SOPF01029173.1, forward strand.
TTGGCTTCCTCATCTAAGATCAAGAAAAGGTTAGGCTCAATGGGTTAAAACAATGGATATGTAAGGGATTTTGTCTCTAAGGATCTAAGTTTGAATGTCAAAGAATGCCCCTATCTTTTCACTAACTTCCACACAATGTAGACTACGATAAGTACTAGTAGGATACCTCGATCAACTGATTGTAGTATGCATCTCATGAAATATAGAGACTGATGTCTCTTCCATCGGCTCAAATACTCACAAGGTGCACTCAATAGCCCTCTAGTCTAGTCTATATAGTGAGACCACTAGTCTAAACATCAAAGTGCGAGGTTTCTACCAATTCCTAGGTTTTGTGCTTGAATTAAATCCATAACTAAGAGAATGATAAAATTCTAACACAAGTTGAAAATTTTTGAGGGGGGTCAAATTTTTGAAAAATTCATGCCAAGTATAAACCTAAACAAAACAATCTAACATGCTAAACATACTATACAACCTAAACAAAAAGGAAGATTCCTAGAAGGAACCCTCCCCCACACTTGAATGACACATTGTCCTCAAGGTGTCTAAGATACTAATAAAACACCTAATCATAAAAATAAAATAAAGGCGAGATAGTTTTATCTCGATGACCTAGTATGTTAAGAAGTATTAGGGAAATTTAACCCTGGAGAGCTCAAACTGGGAACACTTTCGTACCAAATTATCAAAGATATGAATAAACTAATCTCAATACATGCATACATACATAATTCATAAACACATAAAATTCAGAACATATACAAAAGAACAAATACAAATAACATGCAACATATTAACTCACTAATGGCGTGTTATGTAAACTATCTTTCCTTGTGACCTTTTTGGCTTTAAGCCTAATATGATCCCCTTGTAGTAACACAATACGAATATTAAATGAGTTACATGCACACAAACTCAAAAACATAATCAAAAGACATAAAAGTAAACAAACAAAGAAAAAAAATAAAGAAAATATACAAAGTAAAGAAAAAGGAGCTCCCTATCACTGATCCAGAGGAGGAGGGAATGGGAGAGTGAAGCCGCTGCCGTAGTTCTCAGCCTAATTGTGCATCCACTTAGCATGTGCTCACTGCTACTTGTAATGCTCTTATTAGTGCACCATGTAAGCTCTCAAATTGGCGTATAACACCCTCTGCTCCTCTCTCTGAGCTCCAAACTTAGCCTTCATACGAGCATTATACTCGTACTAGCAATCCTACCCAAATGCATTGATAATTGCATAGTCCTGCATGCAGCTACTCTCTGTAACCCCATAGCTGTACCTATATTGCAGTAAACTAGTCATATAAGTACTACATCTCTACCTATGGGCCTGAGGCCTGAGCGCTCAGCTCCTATCTACTAGACTCCCCATGTTCTGGGACTGTCACAGGAATATTTGACCTAAGTCAATCTTGAACTACCCTACGTGTTTTCCATGCCTTATAGGCAATCACTTCTTCCCCATCCACCTTTTTCTTCTCGAACAGCTTGCTGTTGTGGAGCTTCTCAATATCGAGCAACACTAGTTCCACAATTGTTCCCTAAAAATCTACAAAAAGCTAGGGGAAAGAGTGACATGCAATGCAGGAAATAATATGACCCAAGTACACATACCTAGGTTCCCTATCACTAATGGACCTAGCAAAGCAGTCAATGACCATAGCAAAGGTTCTAAATGGTATGTCATGACATAGGCAGTCGATGGCATAAAGCTATGATCGAAACACTTTAGACTCTTCCCAATGACCATTAAAGGTTAGAGTCATAAAGCGATGGAGGATACCTAAGTGTGGTTCCCTAATTAGGGCATTAGGTGCACTCCCGACTCATATCTCTCAAAACCCGTAATCTCATGCCATGCCCAATAGGCCTGATCAGCAAGTGTGAAATCTAAAACCCCTACTCCAGACTCAAGGTCAAAAAGGGCATTGAATTTACTTTCATTCATACTAAATGGAGTGTCAAAGAATTGTGCGGTGAATGAACATCTATTTGCTGTAACTTGCAATATGCAATGGAACTCTAACACCATTTCCTGCCTACCCAAAATGCTATGTTTTATGAAATACCCCCAACCCATCTTTGAATTGCCGACTACAACATTCTATCTACCCCTAATCTCTTCATGTCATCCCAATCAATTTTGAAATGACTAAGGGTAGTAAGTTGAGAAAATTTTGATACCTCTCTCCCTCCCAATCGTGAAAGATTGCGAAGGGAGCATTGTAGTCATCGCGGATGTCTGGATGTAGAGAATCTGGTGGTGAAGGCGTAGGGTTTTTTGTGCACTTTCTCTTGTCCTTACAACATACCTGGCTAGATCCTACAACATCTACCATCATAGATCGTGTTTCAAGTGTTGGGTATTGTGGGTAGAAGCTCGAGTGATGTTGGGCTTGTGAAAATTTTCGGTTTTGGGAGGAGAGGAGGAATGGGTTTTGTGTTTTTGTGAAGAATGGCACACGCCCGAGGGTTTTAAATTCAAATCTGCCTAAACCTGGCGTATGCTAGGTCCATTGGCGTGCGCTAGCTTCTCCAATTTTGCTTAACTTGGCATACGCTAGGTAAGCTAGCGTGCGCCATCTATTTGCAAACTTGGCGAACTTGGCGAACGCCTACTTCGTTGGCATGCGTTAACTATGTACGAATCTCAAAAACTACATAATTAAGATATAAACACTAAAACTAAAAGATCACACATAAGAAACAAAACATGCTAATCTAATTTTTTTAGCTTTTATGTATGCTGCATTCCTAGAAAGCTTGAAAACCAAACGCCCCATCCTCATGGGTCACAGGTGAAACTTTGACTTTCACAAGTCACACAACTCACAAATGGCATATCATGAAGAACTACCTTTCATTGAGGCCTTTTCGGCTTTAAGCCTAATAGGGTCCTCCCATAGTAACACAGTACGCTCAATTTGTGAGGTAGCTATTCTTGCTACAGTCTCTATCATGTTCTAAGTTTCCATACCTGGAACAAAATTGAAATCTCTTCATCCTCCTCTTATAGGCACTCTTTGATGTTCCTCTGGAGTGTCTTAAGAAGTTTTCATCTCGTCGCTCAATTCTCAAAGTCTCTTTCACTCGACGGAGAATGATGAGACCAACGTCAACTGGGATCTTTCTAGAAACTAATACACTAACTAAATGAATATACTTAGCACAAAATATCCTATTCTTATTCTCTGCAGGTAAAAAAGGCATTACTCAATTGTTCCATTAATTCATGCACTAGATGGCACATTAATCGAATACACCTCCGCATCTCGATTAATGTTGCCCCCTCTAATGTAGATTTTGTACCGTTGGCCATTGACTCTAAAGACTAACCCCTTACTATCTTTTAAATCAAGTGCTCCAAAAGGGAACACTTTGATAATCTGGTATGGGCCGCTCCACTTGGATTTTGAGCTTCCCTGGGAAGAGTCTTAGTCACAAATTGTAGAGAAGAACATGCTGCCCCTCTTTGAAATCTTTCTTGATGATGTGGGCATCATGACTTCTCTTGGTCCTTTCCTTGTAGAGTCGTGAGCTCTCGAATGCCAAGTCCCACATTTTATCCAACTCTTTAAGTTAGAGAATTTTGCGCTCTCTAGCCTTTTTGTAATCATAATTAAGGGTCTTAATTGCCAAAAATATACAATGCTCAAGCTCCACTGGAAGATGACATGCTTTGCCATAAATAAGCTTATACGGCAACATTCCTATCGATGTTCTGAATACTATTTGATAAGCCCATAAGGCATCATCAAGCTTGTTCAACCAATCCTTCCTTGCTGTACCGACCGTCTTTTCCAAGATTTTCTTGAGCTCTCGATTTGAAAGCTCAACCTGTCTGCTAGTTTGGGGATGAAAAGGTGTTATCACATTGTGTGTTACCCCATATCTCTTTAGCAGGACCTCTAATTACTTGTTACAGAAGTATGACCCACCATAACTGATTATTGCTCGTAGCACTTCAAATCTCGCGAAGAGCTCCTTAAGAAATCAGATAACTACTCTAGCATCATTTGTCGATGACGTTGAAGCTTCTACCCACTTTGAAATATAGTATATTCTTACCAAGATATACTTGTTGCCATATGATGTTGGGAAAGGTCCCATGAAGTCCAATCCCCAAACATCAAACAGCTCAATCTCTAAAATTCCAGATAAAGGCATCTTATTCCTCTTTAAGATGTTCCCTGCTCTTTTGCAGCAGTCACACTACTCAACAAAAGTACATGCATCCTTGAAGATAAAAGGCTAATAGAATCTACATTCAAAGACTCGTGATGCGGTTCTAGTCACTCCATAATGACCTGAGTATGGAGTGTTGTGGCATTGCTCTAAAAAGTTTGCTATTTCCCAATGTAGAAGAATCCCATCACTGCACCTCCTGAAAAGGTACAGATCATCTCACACATAAATTCGAACATTCCGTAGAAATTTCTTCCTTTGAGGATAACTCAGATCTGTAGGAATAATTCCTCAAACTAAAAAGTTTGCATAATCTGCACAGCAGGGAGCTTCTATTGTCATCAGAGTTTCATCCGAAAACTCTTCTTGAATATTCCCTTCAATCTCCATCCCGTTGCTTTTCTCTAGTCTAGATAGATGATCTACGACAATATTTTCTGCTCTTTTCTTATCCTTGATAGACAAGTTAAATTCTTGGAGTAACAAAATCCAGTACATCAAGCGAGGCTTGGCATCATGCTTTGAGAATAGATATCTCAAAGCTGCATGGTCAATATAAATTATTACTTTCGAACCAAGCAAGTATGGCCTGAATTTGTCACACGCATAAACAACCATAAGCATCTCTTTCTCTGTGGTTGTATAATTGAGTTGAGCTCCTGCTAGTACTCTACTTGCATAGTAGATGACATAGAGTTTTCCTTCTTTCTTTTGTCCCTGAACACAACCCAAAGTGAAGGATACATCCTTAACCAGCAAATTTAGAGGCTTTGTGATTAGAGAGAAGTTCTTGATGAATCTTCTTTAAAATCTGGCATGACCCAAAAATGCCCTAACTCCTTTAACTGTGGTTGGTGCATCCATCTTCTCTATCACCTCTATCTTAGCTCTATCAACTTCCATTCCAACTCTAGAAATCTTGTGCCCAAGGACTATCCCTTTGTCTACCATAAAATGGCACTTTTCCCAGTTGAGCACAAGATTCTTTTCCTTACATCTCTCTAATACCTTATCAAGATTGTCAAGACAATGATCAAATGAGTCTCTGAATATAGAAAAGTCATCTATGAAGATTTCCATAATCTTCTCATTCATCTCCCAAAAGATAGACTCTATGCAACGTTGAAATATTGCTGGGGCACAACTTAATCCAAAAGGCATTCTACGATATGCAAAAATATCAAAAGGACAGGTGAAAGATGTCTTCTCTTGATCTCTGGGGTATATTGCAATTTGGTTGTACCCTGAGTACCTATCCAAAAAGCAATAATAAGAATACCCTACTATCCTTTCCAATATTTGATCAATGAATGGAAGTAGGAAATGATCTTTTCATATGGGTCATTCAATTTATAGTAATCGATATACACTTTCCATCAGGTCATAGTTCTTGTTGGAATGAGCTCCTCTTCTTCGTTGATCACAACTGTCATTCCCCCTTTTTTGAAAACACAATGGATCTGGCTAACCCACTCACAATCCAAAATCGGATTAATTATTCTAGCCTCGAGGAGTTTTATTACTTCCTTCTTAACGACTTCCTTCATGTTAGGATTAAGTCTCCTTTGTTGGTCTATATTCTCTATATGAATATGGTGCATAACTATTTTTAGGCTTATCCCCTTGATATCAGATATTTGCCAAACAATGGCCTTAATCTATTTCTTCACAACTGTGAGCACTTTTTCTTCTTCCTCCTTAGTGAGCTTATTTGATATAATAATCGGTAACCTTCCTCCATCTATTAAGAATGCATATCTCAGATGTGAGGGTAGCTCTTTTAATTCTAACGATGGAGCCTACACAATTGACGGTGGAGTCCGATATTTTTAATGAAGTTCGAGCTCCTTAAGTAGACCTTTCTTGTCAACTTCCTCCTTTACTTCTTCCACAATATCCTCCTCTTCTTTCTCTTGTTCTTTATCCTCAATTCTAGAGATATTTTTCTTGCAGAACTAGAGGACACACTCATCCACAACATCAATTTTCATGCACATCCTTTCATCAAGAGGATGGCGTATAATACTTGTCATGTTAAACTCAACCTTCTCATCTCCGGTTCAGAGTAACAATTTACCATTATGCACATCTACCAATGCATGTGCTGTGTTGAGGAATAGTTTGTCGTAAATCAGTGGACAGTTCTTTTCCTCAGAGAAATCCAAAATCACAAAGTCAACTGGGAAGATGAACTTGTCAATCTTTACCAGGACATCCTCAACAACACCGAATGGCTTCTTAATAGTTTGGTCTTCCAATTAGAGAAGCATTGAACTTGGCTTAACTTTACACAAACCTAGTTTTTGAAATGTAGACAAAGTCATCAAGTTGATACTTGCGCCTAAATCACACAGACATTTAGGAAACTCTATTTCACCAATGAAACAGGGAATTATAAAACTCCCTAGATCTTGTAGTTTTATCAGAAGATTCTTTGAGATTAGAGAGCTACAATTTACCGTAAGGGTAATCATCTCTCCATCTTCCCACTTCCTCTTCTTAATGATGAGGTCCTTTAGAAACTTGGCGTAGTATGGAAATTGATCTAGCATCTCCAGAAAAGAGACACTTATTTGAACGTTCTTCATTTTCTCCATGAAATGGAGAAATTTCTCATCCATCCTTGATTTTCTTTTTAACCTTTGAGGATAAGGTAGAATGGGGACCATTGGTGGTGGTGGTACATACACTTCTTCCTCCTCCGCAACTTCTTTTTGCAGAACCTTTTCTCTCTGAACTTCTTCTTCCTTATCTTTGTTTGGATTCTCCACATCACTCTCCTTAGCCTTCTCTTTGACTGCTTGAGAAGCTAATTCCTTGGCACTTCTCAAGGAGATTGCATTAAGTTAGCCTCAAGGATTTGCTTCGATAGAACTTGGGAGAGAGCCAAATGCTCTTTGGGCATTTGTCTTTGTAATTTCTCCAAGTCGTACTTCCATGTTGTGCATGGCAGTTGCTTGCCCTTTTAGAAATTATTTCAAACTGTTCTGCCTTGCTTCTTGGGCCGCTAATGTCTTCATTATTTGGTTTTGGTTGTTGGATGATTCTCCAATTTGTTGGATGAACTTCTCCACCTTGTCAAATCTCTCCTCAAGGGCTCCCATTCTTTCTCCCAAAAATCCACGTGGTTGAAAACTAGGTGGTAGTCCTCGTTGTGGGACACGTAAAGGCAATCCTTTATCATGAATGATTTCCATACTGTCATTATTGTTTCTTTCTTTCCATGAGAAGTTAAGGTGATTTCTCCATCCAAGATTGTATATCGAGGAATATGGGTTATTTCCATTCGATTTCCTCCTTGTCCTTGACCACTAATAAAATTGATCTGCTCTATAAGTTAGTTCATCATGGCACATTGACTAATCTCATGGCCAATATTGCCACAGGCTTTGTAATTTTGTTGTATAACAGCATCAACTTTGTTTAAGGTCAAATCATGCAACTGCTTTGCCATTAAATCCAATTGAGCTTGAAATGATGAGGAAGCATCAAGTTCAATCATTCCTCTTCTCTCATTTTGCTCAGTTACCTCCCTTAACTCTCGAATGGGTTATTTTTTCTCTCATTGGTGATTATCTAGTTTGTTGCTGCCAACTCTTCCAGAATATGGTAGACTTCACCCCTTTCCTTTCTCAGAAAATTCCATTAGAGGCTAAATCAACAGTACCCATTATTGTTGGTGAAAGGCTGAAATAAAAAGTCTTAAGGGAAATATTTGTCAAGAAAAGCATTTCTAATTGCTCCCATATGGTTATTAGAGTACCTTTGAGTTGCTTTATCCCTTAACATGTATGGAAACATTCTGATCTTTACATCATCATCGAACGCTTTAAGATGCTTAAAATTATCAGTTAATTCCATGAAGTTTCCCAGATGTTCATTTGGGTCTTCATTAGGCAATCCATAGAACTGACTCGAAGCTTGAAGCATATGAATCACAGTTGGCTTAATTTCAAAATGATTGGCTACAACTCTGTCCCCTTGACCTTCTTACCTTTGGTCCATTCTTTCTTTCTCTTGTCTCTCCTTCCATAATGACCTTTCTAACTGTGCTATGTCCACTTCAATTTCCAACGGAGAATTATTGGTGGAATGGGTTAAGGGCATGCATGTAACTTGTCAAGCAAGAAAAATCACTTGGTTAAAAAGTAAACAAAAAATATCATAATCCAAGTTTGTAAACTGTATTGAGTGTCTATATCTCAATCCCCGGCAATGACACCAATTGATTGCTTAAGACTCTACCTCAATTCTACTGAAAACCGTACGATCAGTCCTCTATTCAGCCTGTCTGGCATGTGCCAGACAAGGTTGGCATGTGTCAACCCTTGACTAACTTAAACTCCAGCATGCGCCAACTGCACTAGGCATGAGCGAAAAGCCCTCAGATGAATAGACCTGGCATGCACCAAGATAGCTGGCGTGCACCAAGTTATCAATAGACTTGTAGTAGATTGCAACAATGAGTAAGTATAGGATTGTCGATCCACAGAGACTAAGTTTTTAGCCTACTGTATGGTTACTTACTTATCTAGGATCAGATTATGAAGTTTGGTTGTTGAACACTCGTGATCTAAACCCTAAAGTAAGAAACTAAAGATTACTAGAACTAACACTTAGATTGTTTGTTTACAAAATAGATTTTAAATAACTTAAATGACAAAAGTGAGCTAAGTACCTTAAAAACCAATGTAACCATTTGATTCAGGGGGTAATTGAAGCATGTGACATGGTCTGAGTGTTTCAAAGGCAACCAATCTACACTTTTGCTCTAGTTTGATCTAAATCGATCCTTAACTAAGCTTATCATGGCAAGATGTGCTTTCGCCCCCAAAAGCCATATAAACTTAGCTAAGAACCAATTATGCATATCACTCAAAGGACAACCAATTAATAAAGAAGATTTCTCTTCTTTCAAAGCAACAAATCATCAAACTAACCTTTCTATCAAACCTATCTCCTTTCAGTTTCAAGATTTAACAAAGTACAAAGGCTTGATGACCAAGCAAGTCAAAGCATGGCAATAAACTCGTTAATAAGAACATGTTCCTACACATTTTAACCCCTCTAAACTGTGGCTACATACAAGGCCTGAAGGCACCATACTCACAGAATACTACTCACACATGCTTGATATGAACATCAAAAGCATAAACAAGAACAATATATATATATATATTATTTGAAAAAGGGAAAGAGTAAAAAAGAAGAAGACTTATCAAAGTCTCAAGCCTTTTCCCCCCTTTTTTAGCTCATCCAAGAGAGAGAGAGATAGATCTGGTTTTTGTCTATCTCCTCCACTTTCCTTACATTCTTTCACTTAGAAAGCAAAATAGTCTATATATACTATCTTAATACTCAAATAGTTTACAAAATATCTTAACTAAAATATTTTAAGCTAAATATCTTCCCAAAATATCTAATAAGTCAGCCAATTATGTTTCTCTTCCTCCTCACAAGCCTTAGGCCAACTTACTTCTTTTCCCATTTGTTTGTCCAACTCTCAGTCACTTTTTATTTCTATCAATCTGTCCTGGCGTATGCCAGCTTCACTTGGCGTGCACTAGCCTTTGCATTTTCTCCTTCTCCAAGTGCGAATGGTCGTACGCATGCATGGTCGTTTGAGTAATGGGTCTTTGGCATGCACTATATCCCTTGGTATGTGCCATATCCCTTGGCATGCACCAGCTATCTGTGCTTTACACTCCTTGGCTTTGCGACTTCTCTCTCATCCTTGCCTTTGTGTGTCTGCTCGATCATCCTCCACTTATCCTCAAATATGCTCCTAAAAACAAGCAAATGCAATGAAAAATGATAAACTCTACAAAAACACACAATGAATGAAAACTAACACTACGACAACTAAAATCCAAATAAATCAACCTAATATACTAAGAACAACCTACTAAAAGGACACGAATAATGAGTGTTTTTCACACTCATTAGGGCCCAAACCTCCTTAAGCAGTCCATTAAAATCAAATTGAAACTTCTTGGCCCTTGCTCTTATGACCGGTCTAATTGGATCTCGAACTGGACTTGTTTCCTCCTTTTGATCTTGTAGCACAATGTTGGACGTGTTCCCATCATTATCTCCAATAGAAACTAAATAGTAGATGGAAATTTCAGACATTAGTGAAACTTGTGGTACTTGGCCAATCTTGGATTGTGTGTATCTTCTCTTAATCAACTAGTATTCCTTCAATACTAATAACAAAATCCAAGAACAAAAACTTATCCATGCAAATGGTGCACTTCTGTAAGTTAGCAAATAGTTAATTCCCTTAGTGCATTCAAAACATATTCAAATGTTCCATTAGATCTTTCAAGCTTTTGTTATATATAAGTATATCATCAAAGTAAACTATTATAAATTTGCCAATAAATAGACATAACATATGATTCATGAGTCTCATAAATGTACTAGGAATACTAGACAAACCAAATGGTATGACCATCCACTCAAATAAACTATATTTTGTCTTAAATGTTGTCTTTCTCTTATCTCATTCTTTCATTAGAATTTGATGATATCCACTTTTAAAATCAATCTTAGAAAATATACTAGACCCATATAACTCATCTAACATGTCATCTAAATAAGGAATATGATGTTGATATTTTTCTATTATGTTATTGTTGGCTCGACAATCAACATACATCCTCCACGATTCATCCTTTTTGGGTAGAAATAAGAATAGAATGGCTGATGTGAACACTTTTACCATAGAGCTACAAGATCCACAACTAGTTCAAATTCTACTTGGACAAATCACAAGAGCAAGGTGCAAGTTGTTTCAAGTTGAGTTCAATGGATTAATTCAAGGAATTTAGTCTCAAATAAATTTGTGCAAGCCTATTAACAACCAAGGAGTTCATGCAAAGCCCATGCACATTATTGATGCTATTTTGGAAGTGTAGCACGTTATTGGAGCTATTTTGGAAGTTTAGATTCTCTTATATTTTAGTTGAAGCTATTTTAGTGAAGCCAATGGTTTTGATTAAGAAATTATATTCTAGCAACTTTTGGCTTATTTAGGATTGTGACACAAGCTTTTAGACTTCCAAAAATGTGTGATTTTGTTTCTTGTTTAGTTTTTCTATTTTAGCCAAAAGTTACTCCTTTTAAAGAGTTGTTTTGTTTAGGAATTTCTTTGTAATTTGGAGCATATTTAAATAGGCTTTAACAATAGAATGAGACATTTTTCAGCATAAGAATTTTATGGATTTTTATCCTCTTGATGTTCTTATAAGCTGGTGAGCTTAGCTAGGATTTTTCACTTATCAAATAGAATTTTCATCTCCATTTGTGGCTTGTTAGTTTAAGATCAAGGTTCACGCTTTCACTACATCAACAGGTCAAAGTTAACCAACACTAAAGTTTGTTCAGAAGGCACAAAGCAACGGGTCAAGATTTTCCATCATTTTGAAGTAAAAGATCAAGCTTCCGAGTGAATCTCCAACAGGGTTCATATCAATGGCAAGAAGACTTATGCTCTCTATTATGTACTCTTTTTCCAATAGTTCGTTAACTTGTCACTCAAGTTCTTTTGTTTCCTTATGATTGCTCATATTGGTCAGATGGATAGGAGTAATAGCTCCTAGAATAAAGTCAATTTGATGCTCAATCCCTAGGATTGGCGGTAGCCTATATGGTAACTTATTAGGAAGCACATCTTTAAAATCCTACAAAAGAGAAACAACCACCCTAGGAAAAGTTTTTTCTAGCTCGTTAGTGTTTAAAAGTGTCTTTTGTATAAAATTACAAGCATTGGCTATTTTTGCAAAACTTGCAAGTTTAATGTCACTAACTCCTTCATAAAAACTCCTTTTTTATCCCTCAAATTTTCTCTCAGTGGCCGATCTTAATTCTATTTTTCTAGCTTCTTTTATTTGCTCTCTTTCATTCTGTTCATTCCTCATCTCATTGGCCATTTTCCCCATTTTGGACTTCTTTTCTCCTTACTTCTTTTCTCTTAATCAATCTTTCTTTTTTCATCATTTTCTTTTTGTATGTTTAATTAATTTTCAAAAACTTATTATGGCATCAATGGCACTAAAGTGATTGCACGTTAATTGAATATGACCATACTTTACCCTCCTATCAAATTATCAAGGCCTCCTTAATAATAGTTGGCCAGCTTGCATTAAAACTACAACACATAATGCTTAATCTTTATACTTGCCAATTTGGAAGGGCCGTTAGCACTTATCATTCGACTGTTACTTCTCCATTATCATTGAGCCAATATAGCTTATAAGATCAAAGATGTTTCTTTGTGAGCAACCCCAATTTCTCTATCATGGTAGTGCTTGCAATATTAGCATAGCTACCTTTATCAATAATAACACTACACACCTTGTCTTTTATATAGTACCTTGTATGAAAGATAATCTTCTATTGCACTATGTCATCTCCTTCTCTTGCTTACAAGCTCAAAGTCCTTGTTGTCATACAAGTTAGTGCCCTAATAGATCTTCTAATAAAGGCATACTTTTACAGTCCGAATCCTCTCATCTTGTCTCAACTTCTCCATTGTCTCTAATTACCATGATTTGCTTGTTGGGACATTAGTTTGCATTAGATGTAGCTTGCATATCTCATCTCCTCTTCATTTTCTTTTCCATCTTGATTGCCATATGTAACAACTCCTCCAGGTTACCATACCTTTGTAACTCCACTTTGTCTTGGATTTTAGAGTTTAATATACTCAAGAACTTGGCTATGGTGGCTTCTCGATCTTCCTCTATATTGGCTCATATCATGACAATTTCTATCTGCTTGAAATAATCTTCCATAGTTCAAAGTCTTTGTAACTTCTTGTATAGCTCTCTACAGTAATGACTAGGAATAAAATATTTCCTCATTTACTACCTTTATCTCTATCCATATCTCTATTGCACATTCTTTATTCTGTCTCTTATTTGTGATAAGCTGATGCCACCAAGTTATAACATAGTCACTAAATTCAGTTACAACTAGCTTTATTTTATTTGTTTTACTTAAGAGAAAGTATGATAATTAAACACAAACTCAATCTTCTTTTCTGATCCAAACAATCCCTCAGATGATGATCTTCGACATGCTGCTCCCCAAGTTATCATCTCCTCTACACCTAGCTTCTCTAAGATGATGCTTGTTCCATAGCCTTCTAGCATTCCTCTTGGAACCTACATTCTCATTACAATCAAAATTAGTTTCATCACCACTCTCTTATCTCCTAGTCAATGTTTTTATTCTTTGGGCATTAGGTGCTCATTGTGGCTAGCTAGTACATATCGCATCTATGCATTAGTGTATTTGTTCACCTATACTCTTATAAGTTGCTAGAACATCCCCAATAAAGTCTTCACCTCTACTCTTATCTTTTCCTTTCATTCTCTTGAGACATGTTGTTTCTAAAACTGGTTCGATAGAAATAATTGACCTCATCGGTTCACTCCCTTATCTGTGTACTCTCAAGATGTGTTCTCTCACATTTTCACTTAAATATTTGTCTCTTATTTGCTATAATGTGCTTATTACTCTTTCCTTTATCCACTAGTTAATACTCTTTTTATTTTTGCTGAGCTAGTAATGGCCTAGCTCTAGTTTTCAATGGGCATTATTAATTAATATTACTTCTTGTACCCAGTTTAGCCTAAAATAACTCGTGCAATTGCTCTTCAAATTTGAACTTCTTGAGTCACAAAATTTTACAATCCATTACTTCTAGTCCTACTTGAATTTTGATTTAAACACAATCCTACTTAAATTATGATTTCTCTTTTCTTTTCTTTCTTTTCTTTCTTTTTGAAATCTTTGTGTCCTACTTGATCTCTAACTCTCTTTTCTCTTTTCTTTTCTATTTTTTTCTTTTTTTTGTAACTTTTTGTAAACTTGATTTGTAACTCTTACTTCTATTTTTTATTTTTCTTTTTTTTTTGCTAGATCACGACTAAGAATACTAAAACCATGAATCTAAATTAAAAATAGAGACAATAAATGTAATGATTGAGGGCTAAGGTAGAATCTAAACTCTTGATACCAACTAATATGAATCTTATTGGGAATTTACTCAAAAACTTGATCTTTCTACTTCAGAATGGTGGAAACTTATCAAACTTTTGAGTAGACTCTAAAGCTAAGAAGATAAATTCTAAATAGTTCCAAACTTATCAAACTACTTCAATACAATTTAAAACAAATTTTTATCCTAACAATTAAAAAGTAGAATCATTACCCACTATTAGATAACTCTTATTCTTAAAAAATAGCAAACTCCTTAAAAATAGCTAAGTCACTCGTAAAAAGTATCTGAGAGATTTACATGCGTTAGACTTATAGAATACTTTCTAATGGGCTTAGAAAACATGCCTTCAGCCAAGCCTCCTTAAATATCCCACTGAACTCAAATTAAAACTTTGTTTTTCAAAGTTCAATATGAATTGCCACATTTTTTAACAATTTTTTTAAAAACCTTCCTTCCTCCTCTCTCTCTCTCTCTCCCTCCCCTCTTTTTCTTCTTCCTCTATCCAAAATCCAAAATACTCCTTCCTTCACCTCAAAATCCTAAACTCCCATCCTTAAAATCAAAACCCAAAATTTAAATACTCCTTCCCCCATCACTATCCTTAAGCTTCCCATCCTATAGTCTTAAGTTCCTTGCCCCAAAATCAAAACCCCTAATCCAAATATCCATCCTCCCCTTCCTCCTTGCTCCTCTATTTTTGATCTAGTGCTCATATTATACTTGACTCAAGAAGGGAAGATCAAGGGGATTGACATAAGGTTAACAAAAATGAGGAGCAAGAATACTAATTGGGGAAGGTGGCGATGAAGGAAAATGAGGGCTATAGAAAGAGGATGTGTTAAAAAAATCAAAATTAATCATATAATCATTAGGTAATTTATCGTTTGACATGTTAGTAATAACTAATCTTGAGTACGACCATGTGACACTCCATATTAGCGTCAAAACAACTTGTCTATCCAAAAAATAACGAACCAACCTTTGGGACTGTTTGGTTATAATTGAAATTTTCAAATTAAAATACAAGGTATCTATGTAACTTCTCGCTTTATTTTATTTATAAATTTTCAAATAGATCAAAGTCAATATCGATGTAAGATAATAGCTATAGCAAATTAAAAGTTAGGTAAAAGGTAACGATCATGAGACAATCAATTAAAAATGTATTAAAATAGTTTTTTTACTTATGGGACATGTATGTTTCCTAATCTGTTGGTGCCTCATCAAGAGCTCAACCGACCATCGTCCTCCTTCTCCCACAAAGATTATGTGAATTAGATTAGATTTGGTGAGGACTAGGATTTAGTCTCTACATGGGGACTAAAAAAATGTAATATAGAAAAAAGGGTTAATTACCCTCAGGTCCCTGTACTATTGATGATTTTGTAATAGGGTCCATGTATAATTTGAATAAGATATAAGACCTCTGTGTTGTAACAAAATATTGGCATAAGGTCCCTGACTTAACCTTTGCTGACATCATCAATTTTTTTTCATTTTTTTATATTGAATTGACTAAAATACCCTTAAGCCAAAAATTAAAAAAAATGCAAAAAACAAAATAAAAAACCCATCATCTTCTTCCCCTTCTTCCCATGCCCAATTAATCCCTACACCGCTGTCAAATAACCTCAACCCCGCCGTCCCCATCGCCCTAATCCACTAATCCTACACCCTCCACCGCCCTACCTCTCCGCCCCTCAGCCGCCACATGGACCACGTCCCCATTTCCCTTGACGACCTTAAGTCTTCCTTAAGTTACAGCAGTCCCGACATCCTCAGCACCAAAACCCTCCCCCTCCTAAACCCTGTCTCCCCAGACGACTGCCAATCCCCTGAGCACCCTGTCGTCCATTTCCTTAGCTCCATGCTCTGGCTCCGCGGGCTCTCCCTAGTCGTCCAATCCCTCTTCGACCCCTTTGGCAACGTCCTCATCTTCAACGGCAAGATATTTAGAGGCGTTGATGTGGATAGCGAGAGCAACGACAGGGAGGTGCTCTTGTGAGCGCTAGGTGAAGGGAAGTCTATCCCAGAGGTTCTTTCTAGATTTGTGTGTAGGAGTGTTCGACAACCTTTGCTGTTGATGATGATGACTCAACTGCCAACCCCCGGTGGTCGCCCTCGCTGTCCTCGTTGCTATACAAGATCGACTCCAAGGGTTGGGCATGGATGTCAGGTTCGAGATCTAGTGAGTGACTACAAGGTACATGAGGAGGCCACGATGTGAAGAAGCTCAAGGTTCATGACGGGGTTGAGGTTATTCGACGGCGGTGTAGGGATTGATTGGGCCTGGGAAGAAAGGGAAGAAGACGATGGGTTTTTTATTTTGATTTTTGGATTTTTTTATTTTTGGCTTAAGAGTATTTTGGTCAATTCAATATAAAAAAACAAAAAAAATTGATGATGTCAGGGAAGTTCAAGTCAGGGACCTTATGTCAATATTTTGTTACAACACGTGGGTCTTATATCTTATTCAAATTACACAGGGACGCTATTACAAAATCATCAATAGTATAGGGACCTGAGGGTAATTAACCCTAGAAAAAAGAATATTTGAGAAAAAGCCAAAAACTATTTTTATTTCAAAAATAATTAAATCCCTATAACTAGGGAAATCTCAGAGAAAAAAGAAAATCTCAACATATTGTTTCTCTCTAAAAATCATACATGTCATCCCTTATTTTCTTTTTCTTATAAACCTCAACTCCTTCTCTAACCTCCTTCATCTTCCTCCTCTGAGTCGACCATCCTCCTCTAAGTCGACCTCATCTATCCTCCTCTGTTTTTACCAACCATCCATTTTCCCCCTCTTTCATTTATTATTCATCCATTGTTTCTTCCTCTATCGTCGATCGTTGATCGTCCGTCCTTCTCCTCTTCTTCTTGTAGCAGAACTGGCATACGCCAACTAAGGGTGGCGTGTGCCAGGTTATCAGCAGAAGCAATAAAGAGTAAGTCGGGAAATATCGTCCCACAGAGACTGAGATTCTAGGCTACTCTATGGTTTGCAAACTTGTCTAAGATCAGATTATGATGTTTGGTTGATTACACAAATGATCTAAGTCTAGATAACAAACCTAAATGTCATAACTTTTACTAAAGCTAAAGGTTTGATAGTTTACTAACTAACTAAAAATAACAACTTAGGATACTAAAATGAGCAAGGTACCTAAACTAGCAACATAACCCATAGAATCAGGGGGTTTTAAGTATATATGATATGGTCCGAGTGAATCTAAGGCAACCTCAACCACACTTTCATGCATGATGAGTCTAAATTGCTACTTAACTAAGCTTAGAAGGCTAGATATGTTCTTTCAACCCCACCAACCAACTAAACTAAGCTAAGCACCAACTATATGCTCCACTCAAAGGACAATCAGTAGGTCACCAAGAAGATTTCTCTCCTAGCAAGAGTACTCATCATCAAACTAACCTTTCTATCAATTCTATCTCCTTTTGGTCTTAAGTTTGGACTAGCTACGAAGGCTTGGTGGCCAAGCAAGTCTAACTAATGTATTGATCTCATTAATAAAAACACATACTCAACATACACAACCCTCAAATACCATGGCTAAATGCAAGGTAACAAGGCACCAAACTCATATTTAACTACTCAAACATACTTAATATAAATAACATAAGCATAAGCAAAGTAAAGAGCAAGAGAGAAAGGAAGCTTATCAAAGGAGAAGAAGCCTTCCTCCTTCATGTTCTTCACAGGAAAAATATCTACATGGTTTGGTGGTTTTTTTCATCCACACACCTACTTAAGACAAAAGACTTATACATATACTAAGGCAAATACTTAAATAGTAAACAAAATATCTAACTAAAGTATCCTAAGCTAAAATATCTACCTAAAAATATCCTAAAAGCGCCTGCCAACATTGTCCCCTTGCCTTCACAAAGTCTAAACCGCCTTTGTCACTTCTCCCATTTGTTTGTCCAACACTCAACTTTATTTTACTTCTGTCCATCTGGTCTGGCGTACGCCAGATGCACTTGGCGTGCGCCAGCTATCACATTTTTGCTTCTCCGAGTGCAAATGGTCATTTGAGTGATCTGTCATTTGGGTAACGACTACTTGGCATGTGCCATATATGTTTGGCGTGCGCCAGATGACCGTGCATTACATTCCTTGGCTTTGTGACTTCACTCTCGTCCCTGGCTTAACGAAAAATAAGCAAACTTAATGAAAAATGATAAACTTAATATAAACACACAATGAACAAAAACTAATGCTAAGACAACTAAAACACAACTAAATCAACCAATAACACAAAGAATGATATACTAAATGGGTACGAATAATTAGTGTTTTTGACACTCATCACCATCCTCTGGCTCCTCTATCCTCCTCCTCCAATACTTTCTCCCAGTTTGCCATAGCTCTCCTCCTTTGTTGACCTCCTCTATCTTCCTCCTCTAAGTCACCCTTCTCTATCCTCCTCCTCTATCGACCATCCATCCTCCTTCTCTTAGTCGGTTGATGAGTGTTAAAACTCTCATCTTTTGTGTATGTTTTTAGAGTCATTTGGTCTTTGTATCTAGTGTTCTTGGTTTTATATGCATGGTTATTGTTCATATATCATACATTGACTATTCTCGTGATGTCTTTTGGTTTTTATTAAGTTTTTATTGTTTTAGGAAGTTTTTATATAATGCATTGACTGTTCCCTTGCAGATGGTGTACGACCGGAGTTGTCTATAGGATGGACATGAAATCGGGGCCTCCAAGACGTGGATGAGATGGACCTCTTGCGACTCAAAGGCCAGTAACTTTCTCATCCAAAGTCTAATGGAGGATAGTGAGATGGCTATGGAAAGAAGACATCCAGAGCTACAACTTCGTTTCTAATGGGCTTCATCAAATTTTGAGTCCAAGAGGGAGAAAAGTCGAGTTTAATGTCGTGAACCAAATGTGGTGGGAATTCAGCACAAGTGGGCCGACTTATTTTGGGCCCATTATGGGCTTTCCTTGTAATTTCGTGGATGACTTGTTTTAGAGAAAAAAATCTTGTGTTAAGCCTTTGCTTAGAAGATAACATAGATATTTTGGAAAAATCTCTCCACTCACTTTTTACTTAAAGAAGATATTTTGGTTAAGCTTATATAGAACTTTGTGAGAACTTGAAGAACTTAAGGAAGGATTTGAGGAAGCTTGAAGATCTTCTTGAGCTTTTCCTTACTTCCTCTTTTATTCATGCTTTTCATGCTTAGTATAATGAATATGTTTAAGTTATTTTGTTGATATGTGTAAGTAGTTACTTTGTGGATTTGGTGCCTTGAGGACACTTATTTAGCTATTGGTTTAGGGGGAGTTATATGCTTAGGATTATGTTCTAGTTAAGGAGCTTGAAGCTTGGTCTTGATTGATCACCTAGACCATGATTATGTTTGATGCTAATCGCTGAGAGGGGTTAGGATTCATGGACTTTTGACTAGTGACTAGTTGTCTTTTGGTGAGAGATCTCAATAGGTGATTGGTTGTCCTTAGAGTGGAGATTAGATTTGGTTGTTAGATAGGTTAGGTGGCTGTTTTATGGCGAGAGCACATTTCGTTCATCTATGCCTAGTTAATGATCATTTTAGATTAATTTATTGCGAGAGCATAGATGGCGTAGTGCGCGGAAGCTTATACGAATAGATTTGTCGAATTGATGAATGAACAAACACATAACTGGATAAATACAACTACTAACACAACTTTCGTTTTATTAGTAGAGGTTTGCTAGATTCCAATTCCAGCGGCACTTGGGCAGCGTAACAACAATTCGGAGTCCACCGAATTAAGCACTTGGAATCCACCAAGTAGATACAATGGGACGCACCTAAATAGCTCTAGGCCAAGACTTAGTCTTTTTCAATTTCAAATCTGATCTTCATTACAGAATTCATGTCCCTTTTTAAAAGGACAAGTTCTAGGCGAATTTAATGCCACACATGGCTGTTACAAATGCCCCTTTTCTCTCAGTTATTACATATAATGGAAGCATTAAAGCTTTGAATGATCCAGCTACTAATTAGAAAGAAAACAAAAGAAATACCAACTTAAAGTGGCTTATTTAATGCAAATGAAATTAACTTGGCAGGATAATCAGTTTGTGCAAAATGGACCATTCTCCTATTCATACAAAGTTGAGGAGTGCAAAATGTCCTACGTCATCCTCTCCTCCTTAAGAAAACAACTCATCCTGAGTTGATGACGATAAGAGTTCCTAGGGACTTCACTCAAACAACCTATATAGAACTTCACCATGTGACCATTGGAAGTACTTGTACGACGTGGTTGTGTTTGATTCCTCCCCTTCCAGCAGAACAAATACTTAGACCTTCTTAACAATTGAAGACACCATGGCAAACTCGTACTCTTTAGACCTCCTTTCAAGAGATTTTAGATTGTTCCACACATTAACCAAATGACAAGCTTCAACATAATCAAAGCGATCCACTCCCAGAAAATCAATATGCACAACTTCAGATTCATGAATCATAACATCGACCTCTTGTGCATAATCTTCCATTGGCTTCTTAAGAACAAGCAAATCTGAATTCTGCCATAAACCCGATAACTCTTCAAATAACTCTTTGATATATAGCAATGTTAAATCACTCTCATTCACTTGCTCAACATCAAACAAATCAGTAGAGAAGTGACCAAACTCGTCCAAAATGTAGTTGTCTTCTACAATCTGATTTTCATGCTCCGAATCAACAATTTGAGCTTCTAAACTCACGTTTTCTTCAACCTCAGGAGTAACAATAAGTATTACATCACATCCATGGTAGGAATCCCAAAAGTGATCCCACTTTTCTCCAGCCAGATCAAGAATCTCATCAACTTGCTTAGGAAATAATTCAACAATCAACAAATCTCTCATTCTGATCCAATGGGAAATTTTCTTTTTACCTTGTTATTGTCTCTGAGCTTGTAATCCATCCCACCATAAAAACAGATCAAATTGCAATCAAGATTTAGCAAATTGCAATCGAGCAAATTCAGAAAACTCCTCATGTTCAAAATATAATCCTATCTTCACAAGCCAATTGACAAATTCACCTTTCTGAATCCCTCTACCAAGAGTAGCAATATCACATGTTGAGGGAAAAATCAGTTTATCCATCTTGCAAGAAACGTACTCCTCCAAACAATTCAAACCGTAAATAACCAATCTGGACTCTCCTAAAAATCAGCAAGTTCACTTCTAAATTTCCATATTTCGTGAGCAAACCAATCCATTAAATATCCTTTCCCAAACAACTTAATTCTAGCTCGTGATTGCCTTCTATGTAGCCTTGAAATCTGCCCCTTTTATAAGCTTGCTTTTATTGTGATAAAGACACGAATTCCAGTATCCCAGAATTTCAAAATTATAAGCTTGCTATTATTGAACCCACCAAAACTCTTTGAAGTGTACCTCCCAAAATTCCAAAATTTCAATAAGACACCCAGATTTCAAAATTCTAGAAATCCAGAATTTCAATCGGACTCCCAATTCTTTTCTCAAAAATAAATTTCCTTTTTTCTTTAAATAGAAAATCAAGTCACGAATCAAGTAGATCAAACCTTGTGATGAAGGCTGATCGGATCGGCATAGGGCTCTGATACCACCTGGTGTAGCACGTGGAAACTTGTACGAATAGATTTGTCGAATTGATGAATGAACGAACACGTAACCGAATAAATACAACTACTAACGCAACTTCCGTATTATTAGTAGAGGTTTGCTAGATTCCAATTCCAGCGGCACCTGGGTAGCATAATAACAATTCGGAGTCCACCGAATTAAGCACTTGGAATCCACCAAGTAGATACAATGGGACGCACCCAAATAGCTCTAGGCCAAGACTTAGTCTTTTTCAATTTCAAATCTAATCTTCATTACAGAATTCATGTCTCTTTTTAAAAGGAAAAGTTCTAGACGAATTTAATGCCACACATGGCTGTTACAAATGCCCCTCTTCTCTCACTTATTACATATAATGGAAGCATTAAAGCTTTGAATGATCCAGCTACTAATTAGAAAGAAAACGAAAGAAATACCAACATAAAGTGGCTTATTTAATGCAAACAAAATTAACTTTGTTGGAAAATCAGTTTGTGCAAAATGGACCATTCTCCTTTTCATGCAAAGTTGAGGAGTGCAAAACGTCCTACGTCAATAGATTAGTTGCCTTAGAAACATTCGGATCATAACATGAACTTAGTAATCCCCTTTGAATCATTTGGTTATTTAGGTTGTTTTAGGTACCTTGCCTACTCTTATTTTAATTGTTAAATCATCATCTAGTTTTTTTGTAGTTTTATTTCGAGTAATAGATCGTGTGTTTGGAATCGACAAAATCTCCTCTTTTAGTCATAGACTAGTGGTGAAGTTGAGTTTGCGGCCTAGAACTTAGTTCTTGTGGGACGACATTCCCTTACCTACTCTATATTACGAGAGGGGTGTAAAAACCTTCCTTTTAATTAGCGCCGTTGTTGGGGATTAAGTTATAGATGCTTGATTTGGCTTGCAAACTTGGATTAGGATATTTGTTTTTGTTTACTTGGTTACTTAGTACCTTTATTGCTTTTCTTGCAAGGTACTTGTTTGTCGCATGCCCTTAACTCGATCCACTAACAATTTCTCTGTGGAAATCGAAGTGGACATTGGATACTTAGAAAGGACATTGCGACAAGAAAGAAGAGCTAAGATAAGGATGGACGATCCAGCTCACCAAAGAGATGAGGCACAAGGAGAAAGGCAAGGAGATGCACAAGAAGACAGAGCTCCGCGAAGATCTCTAATAGATTATTCGAAGCCTACCTAGAGGAGGGCAAGGTCTGGAGTTCAAAAACTGCCTATCCAAGCTAACAACTTTGAGATTAAGCCATCTGTGATTCACATGCTGCAATCCTTGGTCCAACTTTATAGTCTACCCAGTGAAGACCCCAATGATCATATTTCTGAATTTTTGGAAATAGCCACACTTTCAAGTATAATGGATCTTCTGAAAATGCTATGAAGCGTAGGTTGTTTCCATTCACCTTGAAGGATAAGGCTAAGCTTTGGTATAAGCAATTAGTTAAGATGTAAATAGCCACATGGGAAGAGTTAGCGGATGCCTTCCTCGACAAGTATTTTCCCTTCTCAAAGACAAAACAACTCGTGAAGGAGATTAACAACTTTTAACAATTTGAGAATGAGTCTTTGAGTGAAGCTTAGGAGCGGTTCAAGGAATTGCAAAGGAGCTGTCCACACTATTGTTTGCCAGAGGAGTCTTTACTCCAAACCTTCTATTATGGTCCTGGACCATCTACAATGGGTACGGTGGATATTGCCTCGAATGGAAACTTTTTGAGAAAGGAGAAGGATGATGCCTACCACATCCTCGAAGAGTTGTCAATTACAAATCATTTAAGGACCCAGGACAGATCAAAGCAACCAATCAGGGAGCAAAAAGGAATAATTAATCTTGATTTTGAGGACTCTGTCTAGGCTCAATCGACGTTGTTGGCAAAAAGGATGAATGATTTTGACAAAGACATCCTAACGTCTGCATGGACAACCTTATGTGTGCATGGGAAGGTCTACGTGTGCAAGGATGGTCTGCAAGCTAGATGTGTGAAGACTTTTATTTCCGCGCCTTTAAGCATGTTTAAAATGCCTTATAATAACCGTGATAACTAGCTTTGAACTTTCCTTCTATTTGGAATTCGAATAAGGCACCAAATGAATGCCATTTATGGATGGTTAAAGAGGCTAAACGGCTAGATTAGAAAAGGGAGTGTCCTTCCTTAATTCAAGCCATGAAATTAAATAACGAGCTGGCAAATAATGAAAGGCTGATTGAAATTATTTCAAAATGTAAAAAACATATAATTGCTTGGTGGATTTCGAGTGTGATTCGGTGGATACTGAATTATGATTAACCTTTGCCCTAGCTGGCCGTTCTCTTTGAGAACCCCCTTAACTCGAACAGTGGAGGTCGAGAGAGTGAGGTTTATCCCTGGTTACTAGAAGCAAGTTACGAGTGTTTGTGAGAGATCAGTTAAGGGCAGATCAATTAAATGTAGACTAGCCAATCTACACTACGTCAAGTGGTATCAGAGCATTGAGTGAGATCCATCTCAATTACTATGTTGCAATTGTGAGAGTTTATACGTTATCACCCAAAAAGTTAAGAGAGAGCCCTATCCAAGAGCTGATCCACAGGATATTGTGATCTCCCAATCCGTATCCCTAATTAATGACCTAGCTCTACCAAATATCCATTACACTATGGCCGATTAAGACCTCGATCAGAGGATGACCAACTTGGAGACGTTAATACAAGCTGTGTTGGCTCGTTTGGATGCCCTTGTGGTGCAACCTCCTCCAGCTGCAAGGCAAGACAATCCTCGTACCGTGGAGGATGATGAACTCAAGGATACAGATGATACACTTAATGTGAGGGGAGGAAGTGGTGGATGCAATTTGAGAGGATGTGGACATGGAGAGGGAGGATTGGGAGACATCCTACATCAAAGGAGGCTTCAAACTGAACTTAGTGGATTAATTCAAGAAGTCCAAGCATGTGAATGCAAGTCCAAGGACGTGCATGAGGCCCATGCAAAACCCATGCACATGATTGAAGCTAATTTGGAAGCTACGTCAACTTTGCCAACTTGAAGCATGCAAGTTCGTCCTATTTTGTCCATGCACAATCTAAATGGGATGTGATCTTCGAGCAAGCTCCTAGCTATTTAGTTAAGTTTATTTCATTCTTATTTAGTTGAATAAAGAGGTCAAAATCCCCCTTGTTTGGGAAGTCATTCTCGGCTAGATTAGGAGAAAGCTTTAGGCAGATTGCTTTTAGCTTATTTAGGAGCTTATTATTTAGGATGTTTTTGTGAACATCTAGCCTATAAATAGAGGCTTGGACGTGAGTTTTAGGACACAATATTCTGAATACAATTTGAGTCTTTTAGAAAAGTGAGTTTGATAACTCTTTGTTCTTGCTTTGAGCTGGTGTGCTTGACTTGAACGTTTCTTTCACTTATCAAGCAATTTAATCACCCTCGTTTGTGGCATGATTTGACCTTGATTTAAGGTTCTCGTAGTGTTCATGGCTCGGGTTGAGGCTCCTTTGTCGAGGTTCTTGCTAGTTCAATTTCGTGTGTTGCAAGTCTACTCCATCCTAAGTAACAATAGATCCATGCGTTCATGTTTCTCCTATTGAGATCACATCACATGCCATTGCCTGTTCTATAAGAAATTTGGGAAGACTTGAGCATGGACTTCATTTTGGGATTGCTACGAACTCCATGTGGTGTAGATTCCATATTTGTTATTGTTGACAGGTTGAGCAAGATGGCGCATTTCATACCTTGCAAGAAGACCTCAGATGCTCGTGGAATTGCTCGCTTGTTCTTCAAGGAAGTGGTAAAGCTTCATGGTGTGCCAAAGAGCATAACTTCTGATCGTGATGTGAAGTTTCTTGCCACCTTTTGGAAGACCTTATTGATATGAATCTCAGCCAAAAGATTCACAAATACAGACCATTTGTTACTTCAGAATGGAACTAGATCATAACCCATAAAGAACTCGCAAGAACTAAGGCACAAAGCTGAACCTTAACCCCAAACAAGAGCTTATAAACCTTGACCTAAGGTCGTATCATGCCACAAGTGGGGATGGATGATCCGCTTGATAAGTGAAAGAATTATTCTAGCTAAGACGACTCACCAGGCCAAGCAAGAACACAACGAGTATCTAAACTCAC
Organism: Hypericum perforatum; assembly: GCA_012979155.1. NCBI lineage: Eukaryota > Viridiplantae > Streptophyta > Magnoliopsida > Malpighiales > Hypericaceae > Hypericum > Hypericum perforatum. The sequence continues at coordinate 59,691 of SOPF01029173.1, forward strand.
AATTAGCCAATGCCTTAATTCTCCAAATTGTCAGCATATTATTGAATGAGGATGCCTCTTTATATAGGCTCCAAAGTCTTACAACTTCCTAAACAAAAACTAACTCCAAATAAGGAGTTCAAGGCTGGCCAAAACTCTCCTTCCTAATTTAAAGGGATTCTGGCCGAAATATTCAACTAAGTAGGAAAATAATCTAAATATAGATAACTAACAGAATATCTAGTAAATATCATGTCCTAAAACATAGTAGATGCAATTCCTAAATTTTAGGGATGCATGTCCAAGATAAGCTGAAATTCACGTGCGCATGCATCTAGGAGATTGCCTGCATCTCAAACTTCCAATTTAGCTTCCAAAATGTGCATGGGCTTCTCTTGGGCTGCATGGACGTCCCTTGACTTGTGTGAATTAGCTTGAGCTTAAACTTCTTCCATAAGTCCATTAAAATCAGATTGCAACTTCGTAGCTCTTACCATTGTCATTGGTCTAATTGGAACTTGAACTTGCTGCGAGTCTACAAGCTTGATAGTAGGTGCATCCTTAGGCTTTCTCACATCATTTCCCTCCTCTTAAAAAAGATTTGTCCTCAAATCATCACCTACATCAAACGGAATCAAGTCAACAGCATTAAACGAAGCACTCACATTATACTCACCTGGGAGGTCTAGCTTGTAGGCATGGTCATTGATGCATTCAATCACTTGAAATGGACCATCTCCTTATGGTAGCAACTTTGAATGCCCTTGGACAGGAAAGCGCTCCTTCCTCATATGCAACCAAACCCAATTTCCTGGCTCAAAGACAACTTTATGTCTTCTTTTGTTTGCTTATCTAGTATCCTTGTAGTCCTGCAAAATGAAACAACCCTACTAGGTACATGTGGTTCAAACTTGTTAGTGTTCAAATAACTTGCTCCCATATTGTAACTCTTTTTCTAACTCTCGGTTTTTCTCTCATTGGCCGATTTAATTTCTGTTTATCCAGCTTCTTTTGTTTCCTCAATCATTTCCTCTCAATTGGCCATTTTCTCATCTTTTTTTGGCTTCTTCTCTCCTCTCTTCCTTCTTTTCTTGTCATGCTCCCTCTTCTCATCACTCTCTTGTTGCAACTTTCTTTGATCCTCATAAACTTGTGATGGTGACAAGGGTGCCAAGGTGATCACTCTCTTCTTAAGTATAAACGAATACTTATTAGTGTAGCCATCATGATGAACCTTCCTATCAAACTGCCATGGCCTTCCAAGCAATAGATGACCAGCTTGCATTGGTGCAACATCACATAATACTTCATCTTCATAGTTGACAAGGCAGAATGCTACCAATACTTGCTTCTTCACTCACATTTCTCCACTATCATTCAGCCATTGTAGTTTGTAAGGCTTAGAGTGTTTTTGTCACGACCCAACTGAGGTCGGTGACTGGCGCTAGACACTAATCAACAAACCAACAACACCATACAGGCCTAGCAAGCCTCAAAATGATTCAAATGAAACAAACCAAGCGGAAGACAATTTTTACAAACCAAAGACATCAAATCATCTCTCAAATCTTATCAACATACTAAAAGCAAACAAAAATAACTTTACAAACTAAAAGCCACAAACATCTCCAAAATGCTATTACTACGGAGCAATTATACAAGAGGAGACAAAAGCACGATTCGGAGACCTCAAAAGCAGCCCTCGAATGTAGGAATGGGGCGTGCACCACAGACTCCGTACACTCAAACAGACTATGGATTTGTTTGTCGCAAGAGCTCCAGGCTGACATAACCATTGGCGCCCTCCAACACATTGGCGCCCTCCAATGCATGACTCGAAAATTTTGAGTGGAGCAAGCCAAGTAGATTGGCACCCTCCTCCTTGCCTTGTCATGCTTGGTCATGCTTGGTTAGCTTAAGCCATCTTGCCTTGTTTGCTTTGTCGAATTCATCTTGCTCGCTTCTTCGTCATGTTGGTCGTGCATTCATCAATTTTGGTCCATGAAGCTCCTAAAAATAAAGAAAACTTAATAAAAACACAAGATAATATAAAAAGAACAAAATGTACAAAACTAAGATTTATACAAAGAAATCACACTTAAATACTTAATAATAATGCTAAACCTATAATAAAATATACACAAGTAATAAGTGTTTTTGACACTTATCACACCCCCACACTTGAATCTTTGCTTGTCCCCAAGCAAAACTCAAATACAGACACAAACAAAATAAAAACAAACAAATATAAATCACAATAAAAGAAAAACACACAAAAAGGAAAAGACATAGCATAAGACTTCGTAAAATGACTCCCCTCAAAAACATCCGCTTAAGTCAAAAGAATATCCCTACATAGCTAGTTCATTAACTTAATCACAAAACGAATGAATTGATATAAACCTCTAACAATTAATTGTTTAAACTAATGTTAACACTATGTAAAAGACACTAGAATGTTAATCTCTCAATGAATAGAAAGTTTAACTTACTCAATGTGTAAGTAGGCAACTTCCTATCACTCGCATACTTAGTCAATATTTTTCTAGGCATCCTACGTCATACTCAGAAATATCTTTGATTGTACGATTGTTAATGATTAGGGAGTCTTTATATCGGATTGTAATAGGGCTTAGGTAAAGGTGAGGTAAAAATTTGGATAGTGGCTAAACCACCCAATCCGAGGACATTACAAAAGTAACTAGTCACTCGTCTAAACTAGACACCCTCACTTAAAATAAATAAGCTCTCACCCATTTTCCTAATATTCTATGACTGTGAAGCTCGAGGTTATGCCAAGAATTCATGCTTTATTCCACACTTTCTTTTTGCATTTTTTTTTTGTTTTTCTCTTTTTTTTTCTTTTCTTTTGTTTTCTTTCTTTTTTTTTATATTCTAACACAATATTTACAACACATTTTTTTTCTAAAAATAAACAAACTAAATAAGCTTAGCATGTTCTAGGCAAAAACTCGGCTTCTACACTTGACCACTAAATTTATCCACAATATCAATAACTTAAACCGTGTCCATGAAGCTACCAACTAAACCCATACAATTCATCCTAATATCCTCGGATATGATGGTCAAAGGTAAAGAAGAACGGTAATTTAGGCTAGAAGTTGGTTACCTAGTCTATAATTAAGAAAAGGCTAGGCTCAAATTGGTTTATGCAATTGGAAATTTATAGGATTTTGTCTCTAAAGCTCTAGGCTCAAATGTCAAAGAATGCCCTCGTCTTCCCACTAACTTCCACACAACTAAGATTACGACAAGTAATAGTAGGATACCCTAATCAACTGACTTAGTATACACCTCATGAAAAGATTTGGAGATGGATGTCTCCTCCTTCGGCTCAAATTACCTCACAAGGTTCACACATCAACATTCTAGTCTAGTCTAAACAGCGAAACCATTAGTCTAAATAACTGAGTGTGAGGTTTCTATATATTCCTAAGCTTTGTGCATGAGTTAAATTCCTAACTAATAAGGTAATAAATCTTTAAACACAAGTTAAAAATTTTTTAAGGGGGTCAAATTTTGAAAAATTTACACCAAGTCTGAACCTAGACACACATATATAAATATAGTAAACACAAAAGGAAGATTCCTGAAGGAAACCCTCCCCCACACTTGAATGACACATTGTCCTCAAGGTGTCTAAGATATTAATAAACACCTAATCACAAAAAAAACAAAAAATCAAAATTGAGATAGTTTTATCTCGATGATCTAGTACGTTAATAAGCAGTAAGGAGATCGAACCCTGCAGAGCTCAAATCAGAACACTTCCGTATTAGATCACCAAAGATACAAAAAACATATCTCAAAACAAGCAAACAACAAAACAAATATGAACAAACAACATATATCACAAAAATACAAATTTACAATAAAGGAAATAAAAAAAAGATAAAGGAAAAAGGAGCTCCCTGGTCAATTTGTTGTGTGCCTGCTGCTGAGCATTATGAGCCTTCGTTCTTTGAGCTTGGCTTGCTGTCTTGCCATAGTAAATGTCATATGTGGATAGAGTGTGCCCTGACGTGCTAGACTTATAAACAAAAGACATTAAATCCAAACAAACACACAAATAAAATACAAACAAATTAACACACTTTATGATACAATCTACACTAATTTTTTTGGCTTTTATTTACGCTACGTTCCTGGAAAGCTTAAAAACCAGATGCCCCATTCTGATGGATCACATGTGCAATTTTTTACTTTTGCAAATCACACAACTCACTAATGCCATACCACGATGAACTACCTTTTTGTGACCTTTTTGGCTATAAGCCTAGTTGAGTCACCATGTAGTAACACAGTATGCTCATTTTGTGAGTCAGTGCTATTTTGCTACCGTCACCTTCATGTTCAAACTTTTCACCCTAGGTCAATACCCAATATAAATTGTTGAGCACAACAATCATATAGGAGTAGCTTCTTATCCCTCATCAATCGCAAAAATGCAGACATGTGCCAATCAACTAACTCGTCAATAGCACTCACATTAATCATAGGATTGAGAGATTTCAAAATCTCACCCAAGTTTAACCAATCTCAACCAAGAGTGGGAGGTTGTTCAACATTCTAGTAGGGTGTTTTACCTTCAATTTCCATATCCAAGAGTAAAGGTTTAGCAAACCTTTTTGGATCTTGAAGTCGAGGTGAAATATTGTGGCGGATAACACTAAACTCTTCCTTAGATATGGCTTCCTCTTTTACCTCCGAATCTTTAATATTCGCCAAATCTATGGTTGAGCAAGATTTATGCACAAAGAAATTAGCACTAGTAATAGGCTCGTCACCTTCTTTTTGAGTGCTCTCTTCAAACCCAATCTCTTCTTTCTCTTCCTCCTTTTCCTCATTCTTTTTATCCTCTTTTGGAAGTGCGTTGGCATGAATTAACAAGCTCGTTGGGGTTTCTTGGTACCAATCCTCTGTTTCAAAATCCCACAAATGCCCTTGTTCTCTATACTATATAAATTTTCTAAGAATGACATTGGATAGATGTATGATTGTTGAGGAACGTATGAAGGTTCCTCAACTTTCAAGTCCATTTGCTTATCGTTATCCTCCACTTGCACTTCATTGTTTCCCCCTAAATGATAGATTGGCTCAAATGGTTCAATGAAGATGGCATCTTTTATATGTGCACTAGTGCAAATATCATCTGAGTGAGCTTGCACACTCTCAGAAGTTTGACTTGGCATACACAATTTCTCAAATTGATTGAGTATATCATCATCATTTTCAAACATCTTATCCATTTTTGCTTCCATTGAGTCTAATCTATCTTCAAGGGAATCAGACCTTAGAGGTTGTACTTTTTCTTTGCACCATGAGGAATAAGGATTTCTACTCCACGTTGGAGGGCAAATGGTTTCATGTTGCCCCTCATTGTAAAAATTCTCCAACTGTGAGGGTGTTCCATGGCAGGTGGGGAACCAGTATTCTGCACATTGACTTTTCTCATGTCCCTCACATCCTCACCACTCACAAGTCCAAAGCTGAGCTTGGGTGAGATTGAGTTTTCTTTGATTTGCTTCCACCAGTTCACGTATGTCCTCAACTTCGTCGTCAAAAAATGAACCTTGAATTCCATTGTACCAATGGTAACCAAAGGAATCCATCCTTTCTTGTTGTAGTCTTTCTTGATTTAGCCTCTCTCATCACAATTTTTCTTGTCGCAATGTCCTTTCCAAGTGTGCTACATCCACTTCTCTTTCCAAAGAAAAGTTGGGTGGTTGAGCGCGTTTTGGAAATGCGACTTAAAAAATTTATAACTTTTTCGTTCGATCGCCTATTTAGACAAGGTAAGCGACAAATGAAAGAAGACTTCCAATGCTACAAATTTGACTAAGGAAATTTTTTCCAGATTGGATTTTCACTATTCAAATAGTGAAAATACAATGCTAATCGTATTCTTCGTTTTGGCAGGACTCGTCCAAAAGTCATATTTTGCTCGTACAACTTCAAAATACGATATCTTTTTCGTCCGAACTCCAAAATAGATGAGGTCAGCGGCGTTGGAAAGAAGACTTCCCACACTACAACTTCATCATGACTTGTTTTCAAAAATTCGGAATTAAAGACCTCCAGAAAAAATAAAATGCGAGCTGGCCAAAATTTTTCGAGCAAGTTTTTTGCAAGATTTGTCACAAATGACCTTTGTGTGTTCAAAATGCGATAACTACTTTGTCCGAACTCCAAAAAATGCAAACTCAGTGGATATGGAAAGATGACTTCCATGTCCATAAAGTTTTCTTGGCTTTCTTTTACAAATTCGGACGTTATGACACTCAGAAAAATAAAATGCGAACCTAAAATTTCATGGCAAGAATTTTCGTGCAATTTTTTGCAAGAATCGTCAGATTTGACCTTTGTGACTTGTAAATGCGATAACATTTTCGTCCGAACTCCAATTTAGGCGAAATCAACGGAAAATAAAAGAAGACATCCAAAAGCACAATTTCATCACAGCATGTTTTTTTCCAATTCGGAATCTAAGATGGCCAAAAAATTAAAATCCGCGAGTGGCAGTAGCTAAAAAAAATTTTCCGACGAATTGCAAGAAAATTTTTTAGTTGACAAAAGTTCCTAATCCAAGTTCGTAAGCTAAGATTTAGCTTCGAAACTCAATCCCCAGCAATGGTGCCAATTGATTAGAAATGGTCTTCGGTGTCGTGAAATACCTCCAACCACCGTCACAATATAGTTTTATGAAGTAGGATTGTCGATCTTACGAGGATTAAGCAAACGCCTTACTCGGCTTACTAGCTATGAATTAGGAACTTGATGTGGATTTGATGGATTGGTTTTGGTAACTAACACACTAACAAGCACAAAGTAATCACAAGAACAACAAAACACAAATATAGACAAGCAAATATAGAAAAAATGATATGATACCAAAGATCACTTAAACAAACAAAATGGTTCATGGGTTTTTTAAGTTCGTGTCATGATCCGGATGTTTCATGGCAACTAATCTACGCTTTCATGCTAGATTAGTCTAAATTGATCTTTACCTTGTATGAAGTGAACCTGATGTGCTTTCGCCCCCACGAGTCACTTAATCCTAACTAAACACCAACTATATTTATCACCCTATGGATAATCAATCACCAAGGAGGAGTCCACATCTCATAAGGCACGAATCAACTCGTTAATTTTTCGACCAAGCCTATCTCCTTTCGGTCTCAAGGCTCGATTATTATCATAGTTCTAGGTGGCCAGTCTAGTCTAAGCATTAAGTTTTTAATAAGAACGTGCACATTATAATTTTTACCCATTTTAAACCATTAGCTTATATAAGGTTTCAAGGCATCACATCACAAAGACAACTACTCACACATATTTACAAGTACATAAACACAAACATATATATTTTACAAGATAAAAGCATAAGAAAATGAAAGAGTTTAAAGGATAAGGAAGGTGTTACAAGTCCAAGCCTAAGCTTGGTTTTTGCCTTGGCTTCTCCTCCTTCCTTTCTCTCTTCCTTCTCCTCCTTTTCCTCATGCTCTCGGCCTCTCCCTCTCCTTTGCTGCCTTCTTTCTTGACTTAGTGAATTAATTAACTAATAACAACTTAGCTAATGGAAATTATTAAATTCTAACTTAATGTAATATCCTAACTACTAATCTAACTTGGTCTCCACCTTTCCTCATTTTTCACATGAGTTAAGGTAAGTTGGCAAGATGTTTCCCACTTAATTTTTGGCAAGATGCATGACTTAAATGGCTGGTTGTACAAGGTTGGCGCCCTCCATGCAAAGATTGGCGCCCTCCATGGCTTGGTCATGCATATGTCATGCAAGTTGGCGCCCTCCATGCTCACTGTTGCATTGACATCTTTCTTTCTTGCAATTTGGACCACATAAACTCCGAACCGGAAGATACCATTCTATTTGATTGTAGCTAAGGATGTCTTCTTTCCAATGCCGCTGACAGTGCCGCAATCCGACTTCGTATGAGGAAGTTATGAATTTTTTTGTCGCAAGAGGTCCAGACTGACGTAACCATTGGCGCCCTCCAATGCATGACTCGGAAATTTTGAGTGGAGCAAGCCAAGTGGATTGGCACCCTCCTCGTTGCCTTGTCATGCTTGGTCATGCTTGGTTAGCTTAAGCCATCTTGCCTTATTTGCTTTGTCGAATTCATCTTGCTCGCTTCTTCGTCGTCTTGGTCGTGCATTCGTCAATTTTGGTCCATGAAGCTCCTAAAAATAAAGAAAACTTAATAAAAACACAAGATAATATAAAAAGAACAAAATGTACAAAACTAAGATTTATACAAAGAAATCACACTTAAATACTTAATGACAATGCTAAACCTATAATAAAATATACACAAGTAATAAGTGTTTTTCACACTTATCAATGCCCTGGTTTGGCTTAAAGAAAAAAAATCTGAACTTCATACACCTTAAAATTCAGATGATAGGACGAAAAGAGAATTTTTTGATGTCCTTGTCTTTTACCCTCCTCCAGCATTGAATAGAATGGTTCTTCACCTTATCAAGATCGTAAATAAATCAATAAAGGTTTTCTATTAAAGGCCAAAAAGGCACTAAAATGAGATCGAATCCTTTCCTTTGGCAGGCTATTGTTCTCTTGTTTGTTCTCTAAACTGGAGTCAAACATTGATTTCTCAATAAGTCTTTTGATTACATGATATACTCCTCTGAAAAAGCATTGGCGCACGTGTAAACGAGTTGCTCTACCTAACTGAGCTATAGCCCTTTGTGTTTGTTGTTGGTAATATATATTTTATTACGTCGAAAATGGATTGTCAAGATAACTAGTAGATGATATTGGATTCAACATACTTTTTCTTTGGTCTCTCTTGTTTGGTATTGTTTATAAATTAGATTCCATTTATAATTGAGCGATAAGAGGAGTTCCATTTCTTTCTCTTTGTGATGATAAAGGACCTACTTAGAGTATTGCTTTCATACGGCGGGAGTCATTGGTTCAAATCCAATAGTAGGTATAAGGTATTAGATATCAGATAGGAGATAATCTCCTCATCCGGTTTTCTACCGACTTTCTTTTATTTATTTTTTATCCTTTCGATCGATTGATTTTTTTTATTGCATTTTTATTGAAAAAATTTCATTGTACTCGAATCAGATTTCACTTAGACTTGGAGTCAATTGGTAAAAACTAAGTTTATACATCCCATGGCCGAAATAACTATAATGCATCAAATGAACTTCTCTTTGTTTATATATACAGAAGTTCATTTGGTTATTCTTGGTCCACAGAAATGAGTTACGAAATAACATTGATAGCTTCTACCCATGCCTTAGCCCGTTTGACAGCTAGATTTGCCTCAATTATTTGTCTCTTCCCTTCTGCTTTTTTCAACTTAGCTTCTGCTTGTTCAGAAGTTTGCTGAGCTTCTTGTGGATCAATGTCACTACCCTTCTCAGCATCATGTACAAAAATAGTGATTTTATTATTGCCTATTCTAGCACCACTACCCATCAGAGCCATCGTTACCCATTGGTCGTTAAGGCGGATTTTCAAAATCCCTATCTCGACCGTTGTTAGCAATAAGCACATGATTGGGTAATACACCAATTTCTCCACTATTAGTTGATAAAATGATTTCTTCGACTTTAGAATCCCAAACAATTCAATTTGGTGTCAGTACACAAAGATTATAGGTCATTTCTTCAAGTTGTTTTCCATTTCTAAGTTCATAGCCTTCGCGATAGCTTCATCAATGTTACCTACTAAAGAAAAGGCTTCTTCGGGAAGACTATCCAATTCTCTAGCAAGGATTAATTGAAACCCTCTAATCGTCTCTACGAGAGCGACATATTTCCCCAGGGAACCTATAAATATTTTTGCTACGAAAAAGGGTTGTGATAAGAAACACTCTATTTTTCTTGCTCTTGCTATAGTTAATCGATCTTCTTCGGATAATTCGTCCAATCCAAGAATAGATATAATGTCCTGAAGTTCTTTGTAACGTTGTAAAGTTTCCTTAACTGTTTGCACAGTTTTATAATGTGCGTCGCTAATGATTTCAGGTTGGAGCATAGTTGACGTTGAATCTAAAGGATCAACTGCAGGATAGATACCTTTAGCGGCTAATCCTCTTGATAGTACCATAGTAGCATCTAAATGTGCAAATGTCGTGGTAGGAGCGGGGTCCGTCAAATCATCTGCAGGTACATAAACTGCTTGAATAGAAGTTATGGCCCCCTCTTTTGTGGAAGTAATTCTTTCTTGTAAAGAACCCATTTCAGTACTGAGGGTGGGTTGATAACCCACAGCGGAAGGCATTCTACCCAATAAGGCAAATACCTTAGATCCTCCTTGGACAAAACGGAAGATATTGTCGATAAATAGAAGCATGTCTTGTTTATTAACATCTCGGAAATATTCCACCATAGTTAGCAAAGTCAAACCAACTCTCATACGAGCTCCTGGTGGTTCATTCATCTACCCATAGACTAGAGCTACTTTTGATTGTGCAATATTTTCTTTATTAATGACTCCAGTGTCCCTCATTTCCTTATAAAGATCATTTCCTTCATGAGTACGTTCACCGACTCCTCTAAATACGGATACCCCACCGTGGGCTTTTGCAATGTTGTTGATTAATTCCATAATTAGGACTGTTTTACCTACTCCAGCCCCCCAAAGAGTCTAATTTTACCTCCCCTGGGATAAGGGGCTAAAAGATCTACTTCTTTAATTCCTGTTTCAAAAATAGATAATCTTGTATCTAACTGTATAAATGCGGGTAGGGATCTATGAATAGGGGATGTTGTACGAGTATCTACAAGGCCTAAATAGGTTCTCTAAAGACGTTGAAAATTTGTTCGAGAGTCACCCCACCAACTGGAACACTTAGAGGACCTCCCGTGTCAATCACCTCTATTCCCCTCCTTAGACCCTCTGTAGCACTCATAGCTATAACTCGAACTTGATTATTTCCTAATAATTGTTGGACTTCACAAGTCACATGAATTTCTTGACCGAAAGTATCTCAACCCTTAACTACTAGAGCATTGTAAATATTTGGCATCTTGCGAGGGGGAAAGGTTATGTCTAGAATGGGTCCAATTATTTAAGTGATATGTCCCAGTTTCTTTCAAGCGCAGAAACTCCAAGACTAGAACTAGAAGGATTGATTTGCATAATAGAATTAGTGTAAAAATAACTATGTCGAATTCCTTTTTCTAAGATTAATATTTTGAGTCCAAAAAAAATGTTCTATATCAAGTTTACCAAATAGAATGTTATATATCAAGTTTATCAGTTAATTCAAACTGAGGGTTAGCATTTGATTCCATTGTTATCATTCACCATCGTACTGCTAGGCGAAACGGTAGAGTATTGCACCCTTGATGGCGAAAGTCCAGTAGCTGAAAGCATCACTAGCTTACGCTCTAACCCGAGTAGCATGGGGCACGTGGAATCCCGTGTGAATCAGCAAGGACCACCTTGCAAGGCTAAATACTCCTGGGTGACCGATAGTGAAGTAGTACCATGAGGGAAGGGTAAAATGAACCCCCTGGCAGGGAGTGAAATAAAACATGAAATTGTAAGCTCCCAATCAGTGGGAGGAGCCCTGGGCTCTGACCGTGTGCCTATTGAAGAATGAGCCGACAACTCATAGGTAGTGGCTTGGTTAAGGGAACCCACTAGAGCCATAGCAAAAGCGAGTCTTCATAGGGCAATTGTCACTGCTTATGGACCCAAACCTGGGTGATCTATCCATGACTAGGATGATGCTTGGGTGAAACTAAGCAGAGGTCCGAACCGACTGATGTTGAAGAATCAGCGGATGAGTTATGGTTAGGGGTGAAATGCCATTCAAACCCAGAGCTAGCTGGTTCTCCCTAAAATGCGTTGAGGCATAGTAGTTAACTGGACATCTAGGGGTAAAGCACTATTTCGGTGCAGGCTGCGCAATCAGTACCAAATTGAGGCAAACTCTGAATACTAGATATGACCTCCAGCTTTACAAAACTTTATTTCCGATTAACGAACTTTCTCATTACCGAAAGAAAAGAAATCAAGGCAAACCAACACATGAATCGATCCTAGATCCTCAACCGAGACATCTATCTAGGGGTAAACCTCTTATTCTAGGGTTAAAGCTCTCATTATGGTGCAGTCCAGATATAGGGATCAGTACCATTCAAATCGAGGCACAAACCAAACTATACTCTAAATAGTAGATAGGACAGCCAGCACTAATGAAGTGGATTAGCCTGTCAAGGTCGGCACGTGCCTAGATGACAGACATCTAGGGGTAAAGCACAATTTCGGTGTGATCTAAGAGATCCGTACCAAAGAAATCAAGGCAAACTCTGAATACTAGATAGGACCTCCAACTTTATGCTAACGAAACTTTATTTCTGATTGACGAACTTTCTGATTGCCGAAAGAAAAGAAGCTAAGGGGTCAGTCAAGGTCGGCCAGTGAGACGATGGGGGATAAGCTTCATCATCGAGAGGGAAATAGCCCAGATCACTAGTTAAGGCCTCTAAATGACCGCTCAGTGATAAAGGAGGTGGGAGTGTAGAGACATCCAGGAGGTTTGCCTAGAAGCAGCTACCCTTTAAAGAGTGCGTAATAGCTCACTGATTGAGCACTCTTGTGCCAAAGATGAACGGGGCTAAGAGATCTGCCAATGCTGTGGGATGTAAAAATGCATTGGTAGGGGAGCATTCCACCTTAGAGGGAAGCACCCATGCGAGCAGGGGTGGATGAAGTAGAAGCAAGAATATCGGCTTGAGTAATACAAACATTGGTGAGAATCCAATGCCCCGAAAACCTAAGGGTTCCTTCGCAAAGTTCATCCACGGAGGGTAAGTTAGGGCCTAAGATCAGGCTAAAAGGCGTAGTCGATGGACAATAGGTGAATATTCCTGTACTACCCCTTATTAGTCCCGAGGGATAGACGAGGCTAGGTTAGTCGATAGATGACATGGTTGTCAGTTCAAGGACACAGGGTGTCCCTGCTTTTTTAGGGTAGGGTAAGAAGGGGTAGAGAAAATGCCTCAAGCCATTATTTGTACTTTAGCCCCTACCACTGGCCGGGGACGGCCGACGGTAGGGGCAGAAGTTAACCCATGCCATACTCCCAGCAAAAGCTCGAAGATGACCAGTAACGAAAGGGTACCTATACCTGAAACTGACATAGGTGGGTAGGTAGAGAATACCTAGGGGTGCGAGATAACTCTCTCTAAGGAACTTGGCAAAATAGCCCCATAACTTTGGGAGAAGGGGTGCCCCCTTACAAAGGGGATCATAATGACTAGGCCCAAGCGACTGTTTACCAAAAATACAGGTCTTCGCAAAGTCGTAAGACCATGTATGGGGGCTGACGCCTGCCAAGTGTTGGAAGGTGAAGGAAGTTGGTGACCTGATGACAGGGAAGCCGGCGAGCGAAGCCCTGGTTAATGGTGGCCATAACTATAATGGTCCTAAGGTAGCGAAATTCTTTGTCGGGTAAGTTCTGAAGGCATAATGATCTGGGCACTGTCTAGAAGAGAGGCTCGGTGAAATAGACATGTCTGTGAAGATGCGGACTACCTGCACCTGGACAGAAAGACCCTATGAAGCTTTACTATTCCCTGGGATTAGCGTTGGGCTTTTCTTGCGTATCATAGGTGGAAGGCAAAGAAGGCCCCCTTCCAGGGGTTCGAGCCATCAGTGAGATACCACTCTGGAAGAGCTTGAATTCTAATCTTATATCAGGACCTACGGGCCAAGGGACAGTCTCAAGTAGATAGTTTCTATAAGGCGTAGGCCTCCCAAAAGGTAATGAAGGCATGCAAAGGTTTCCTCGGGCCGGATGGAGATTGGTCCTCAAGTGCAAAGGTAGAAGGGAGCTTGACTGCAAGACCCACCCATCGAGCAGGGACAAAAGTCGGCCTTAGTGATCCAACAGTGCTGAGTAGAAGGGCTGTCGCTCAATGGATAAAAGTTACTCTAGGGATAACAGGCTAATCTTCCCCAAGAGATCACATCGACAGGAAGGTTTGGCACCTCGATGTCAGCTTTTTGCCACCTGGGGCTGTAGGTGGTTCTAAGGGTTGGGCTATTCGCCCATTAAAGCGGTACGTGAGCTGGGTTCAGAACGTCGTGAGACAGTTCAGTCCATATCCAGTATAGGCGTTAGAGCATTGAGAGGAACTTTCTCTAGTACAAGAGGACTGGGAAGGATGCACCTCTGGTGTACCAGTTATCGTACCCACGATAAACACTGGGTAGCCAAGTGCGGAGTAGATAACTGTTGAAAGCATATAAGTAAGAAGCCCACCCCAAGATGAGTGCTCACCTATTTCGACTTCCCCAGAGCCTCCAGTAGCATAGCCGAGATAGCAATGGGTTCTCTACCCCTTTAGGGATGGGGCGACAGAAGTTTTTAGAATTCAAGGAAGGTCACGACGAGACATGCCATTTATCATTATAATAGGTGTCAGGTGGAAGTGTAGTGATGTATGCAGCTGAGGTATCCTGATAGACCGGTAGACTTGAACCTTGCTCCTACATTACATGACCCAATCAATTTGATCAGGTACTAGCAGTCCATTTTTATTGTTCCACTCTTTAACAACATGAAAAAACCAAAAGCTCTGCCCGCCCTTCCATCCCTTAGATGGATAAAGAAGGAGGGCAGAGCTTTTGGTGTCCCCTCCAAATTACCCAATCCCACAATCACTAGCCAATAGGTTTTTCTCTTAAACCTTTCTTCGTTCATCGGTAATATTCTGGTGTCCTCAGCATAGAAGAACCATACCAACCTATACCAAACTTGGTGGTTAACCTCGACTGTGGTGAAGATACTATAGGGGAGGCCTTGCAGAAAAATAGCTCGATGCCAGGGTGTTAAAAAGCTTAACACCCCTCATTCTTATTTTTTTCATTTTTTAAAAAACAATAAGGAGTGGAGGCGGGTCGGGCCTGTAGCTCATGGGATCAGAGCACAAGGCTACCAACCAAAATTGTTGGGGGTTCGAATCCCTCGAGGCCCTTGCTTGCCCCCAACAGGTCAAAAAAGGAAGGCCCCTTTTCTTATTTTTGAAAGGGTGCCTTCCTAATTGAATTTAGTGCGAACGAATTATTCAATTCAATAGGGAGGCATCTAATGTTGAATCAATTAAATAAATCTCCCCAAATAGGATTTGAACCTATGACCAATCGGTTAACAGCCGACCACTCTGCCGCTGAGCTATTGAGGAATAATAGCATGATTAGATCTCATAGAATAGAGTTCAATTAGACTTGATCTATGTTATTCTATTCTACCTTGCCTTCAAGTATTAGACTTGATCTATGTTATTCTATTCTAGCTATTGGAAAAAAAAATCTAAACAAACAAAAAATGGAGGACTTTCAAATGTTTCAATCACTAGTTCAATGGATAAAGCAAAAATTTAATGCCTTAAGGGACTTTATTGCCCCTATTACTAGGCAAAAGACACAGAAATTAATGATGAGCTGTATTCTTTTTATAGCTGGGGGATGCCTCTTTGTATCCTTCAGAGTCGTCAGCGGGGGTTAGAAGTGTTCGTTGATTGGAGAAGGGACAACCTGCATTCACTCAACCCGTTTAAATGTTGAATGGGAATCAAAGGATTTAGATAATCCCTTAATGACAAAAAAAGAAGAGACAAAAAAGAAGAAATCAGTCAAAAAACTAGGATCCCTTTCCTAAGTCTCTCCTCTTCGATCATACCCATTTGGGTCCCCGTGCCCAGTGGTTATTATGTCTTCAACATTGATATCAAATAAGTTTTTCATGTCGTGATGCTCCAGCTGAGTTACGACCTCATAACTGAACCACTTGTTGATTATCTCATTGAGGACTGGAATCAGAATTCCCGCATGAATCAATTGATTTTTTTTATTCAAGATATCCAAGATCACTCGCGTCTCCTACAAATCGATTGTATAGAATCTTATTCTTCTTTTTTTATGCTAAAAGACTCCAAGGGCCATGTTACGATTCGGGCTGGGTCAAAAAAGAAAAACTATTACACCAAGAAAAAATTCGATTAAAATGGCACCTAGAATTTAGAAGTCGGGGCCCAGTGAAATGCTATTTACTCGGCACGGCCCTATCTACGTCTACCCCTGGCCAAGGGATAACTCACTGAAGAGGGAAATCAAAGAATGCTAAAAATTTGAAAAGAGAAAAGCTCGGCATTTTTTTATAAAAATTATCGAAACCTTCTAGATACAAAACTTCCCTTGGGCGCAATCATCGAACTCGACCCAAGCTTTAAAACTAGGCTTGAGCAGTCAGTTGATTTTGCACAGTTACTTTCTCAACCAATTTCTGGGGGCAAGGGCAAGGATTGTCTCC
>SOPF01029173.1:76025-87046 GCA_012979155.1 Hypericum perforatum
GTTGATTGGAGAAGGGAAAGTCTGCATTCACTCAACCCGTTTAAATGATGAACGGGAATCAGAGGATGCTCATAAAATCGGTACTGTCGAGCACTTGCAACAACCTGAAGCAAAAATTATCACCTCTAGCTATGTCGAAAGCGAAAGGATTAACCAAAAAGAAAATCCTAGATCCTTTTTCCAAGAAGTAAGGACCGACTTTTTGGACTTTTTAGAAGAAATACGAAAAAAACGAATTGAACGGACAGGAGTAACTCAGGATATAGATTTCGCGAATGATTTATGGAAATTGTATATTGGGTTTCGAATCTCCCGCCGTCCCCCCGCTACGGGTCCTGGTTTTCTTTGGGTGACACTCTCCTTTTCCCATGGGAGAAGGAGAAGTTCTTCGATATATACTATCCTACAACTTATCATTATAGGATAAAAAAATCTCAAGATCCATCAAACTTCGACCCAAGAAAGATAGGGACCTCCAAGGATTCGTTTTCTCAAGGGGTTCTATCCCTAAAGGCTGAGTTTCAGCCGCCTATTGAAATCCGACTGTATCCTAAGGAATGGTCAAAAATTCAACAAGGAAGGGGTGAAAGTTTGTAATGGATTATTTCCACGGTATTGATCGAGGAAATCTGAAATCTTTAAGGAAAGGCATTTATAAAAAATCGATATTTTTTTTATTTATTAATTCTTTTCTTTCTTCATTTTTGGTATTCCTACCGTTTTCTTATTTAGTTTCACTAAATAAGAAAACGGCAATAATACTAATTGATATAATTAAAAAAAGTGTATATACTTAATTAAAAAAATGAATAAATAAAATAAAAACAAGAATAGATAAGAAGAAATGCGGCCTCCGCCTAGATATTTCAAACCTTCGACAAAAACAAAACTGCCAGCACCAACTCCGTTAATAATTCCATCAATTAGTCGTCTATCAAAAAAAGAAAATATTTTAGCGAATCCTCTTATACCTTTAATTAAAGACATTGCATAAAAAGCATCTATATAACCCCGATTAGTAGACCAATGATATACGACAGTTATTATTTTGTCGCTAATAGGTCTCTTAGTACCTTTTTTAGCAAGTAAATTAAAAATTTTGAAATTTTGTAAAGATGAATAAATAGGATGATATAACGAGCATGCTATAAATATTGCAAAAAAAGAAATAAGGACTGAAAAAGTAGAATTGATTAAAAATTCATACCAATGAAAATCCTTTTTTGAGCTTTGATGCAAAAGGTTTAAAGACGGAATGAATAGTTTAGATAATATATCCAATGGAATTCCTTTGAATTGATTCATAGGAATTCCTATAACCCCTATAAACAAAGTAAATAGTACCAAAACAAGGATAGGAAATAACATAGTATTGTCCGATTCGTATGGATAGGAGACAATACTTTTAGTGCGAAAAAAAGGAATAGTAATAAGAGGTCGAATCCTATTTATTACACTCCCATCAATTTGAGATGCTTTCCTGGGAAAAAACGAGTCCCCTTGATTATTATTCATTATTAATAAAGCGACTAAAGTCCTTTTTTTTAGCATTTTTTTTTCTTCTTTACCCCATAAAGATATTGAATAGAAGAAGCTATTTGTTTTTCCGCTGTAATTTTGAAAATGAACATTGAAATGTCCTTCAAAAGTAAGTAAATAAACTCGCAACATATAAAATGCAGTTAATCCTGCTGTGAAATAAGCTATGAGGGCAAAAATAGGCGAATAGACCCAACTAGCATTAAGAATTTCATCTTTTGACCAAAAACAGGCGAGAGGGGGAATACCACAAAGGGAAAGGGTTCCTAATAAAAAAGCCGTTCTTGTAATTGGAAGATGTTTTATTAAACCACCCAATCAGACTCATATTTTGACTCTTAGCTGGAGAATAACCAACAAGAGCTTCCATTGAATGAATAATAGATCCTGACCCTAAAAACAACAATGCTTTTGAATAGGCATGAGTAGTCAAATGAAATAAAGCAGTTTGATAAGAGCCCATACCAAGAGCTAACATCATATAACCCAATTGAGACATTGTAGAATAAGCCAAACTTCTCTTAATATCTTTTTGAGCAAGAGCTAAAGTAGCTCCTAAAAGTACTGTTATTATACCTATCAAAGCGATTAGATTCATCAGGTAAGGTAGAACTTTCAAAAGAGGGAAAAGTCGAGCTACAAGAAAAATTCCAGCAGCTACCATAGTAGCTGCATGTATCAAAGCCGAAATAGGAGTAGGCCCTTCCATGGCATCTGGTAACCAGATATGAAGAGGGAATTGCGATGATTTAGTAAGAGCACCAGAAACTACTAGAATAGTACATAAAAAACAAATGAAAGATTAACCTCGTTGTTATAAATAAAGTTTGTGACTAGTGCAAACAAATCCAGAAATTCGAAACTACCCATTAGCCAATAAAGACCTAAGATGCCTAATAATAAGCCAAAATCCCCTACATGATTAGTTACAAATGCTTTTTCACAAGCATTTGATGCAATAGGTCGCGTAAACCAAAAACCTATTAATAGATAAGAATACATTCCAACCAATTCCCAAAAAATATAAATTTGTATCAAATTAGAACTAGTAACCAACCCTAATATTGAAGTATTGAAAAAACTCATGTAAGTAAAAAATCTCAAATAGCCTTGATCATGAGACATATAATTGTCACTATAAAAAAGAACGAGAATTCCTACTGTACTAATTAATATTGATAAAATAGAAGAAAGTGAGTCAATGAAGAGTCCAAACTCCAAAGAAAAATCATTATTGATAGTCCATGACCATACATAGGGATAGATAGAACTGCTATTTATTTGGTGAATAAAAAGACCGGTCGAAAAAACCATAACTATACTTAACACTAAAACATCCGGAAAAGCCCATCTACGATGAAGTTTATTTGTTGCCTTCGGAAAAAGGAGAATCCCCCTCCTATGAAGATAGTGACTGGGAGTGTAATAAAAGGGATGATCCTTAAATATTGATATGTACATTCCATAAAAAAATATTATTATTTCAAATGTGAGGAAGCATTCTTTTTACTGATAAAAAAAAGGATTAAAGAAATTGAGTTAGTTATAGGAATTGAGTTTATGAGAAATAATGCATTCATATCAGATACTTTATAAGAAGAAAAAGAAGCAAAGAGGGGATCGCTTGAATTTCAAATAATAAGTTTAACTAAGAAATTAAAAAAAGTAAGTTTTCATTTGCAAGTGCATAAAAAACTATTTAGCCAAAAGAGGTTTACGAAAAATTCTAGGAAAACGCCAAAGGCTTTGTTCTTATTTGTTAAAAAAAAGTAAAGTTGCTAATATAGAATTTATTAGTCAATTGGATATTCGGGAGTGAAAAATGAGTTAAATTGAAGAGTCTTTTTTAATCTTATTATTTGATTTATAAGATTAGTAATTTTGCAAACCTTTTTTGCCTTTTCAATAATTCATGAACCAATGAATCGAGGAACCCCTATGAATGTACCAGCCACAAAAGAGGGCCTTATGATAGTCAATATGGGCCCCCACCACCCCTCCATGCATGGTGTTCTTTAACTCATTCTTACTCTAGATGTTGAAGATGTTATTGATTGTGAACCCATATTAGGTTATTTACACAGAGGAATGGAAAAAATTGCGGAAAACAGAACAATTATACAATATTTACCTTATGTAACATGTTGGGATTATTTAGCAACTATGTTCATAGAAGCAATAACTGTAAATGGGCCAGAACAATTGGGAAATTTTCAAGTCCTGAAAAGAGCCAGCTATATCAGAGTAATTATGTTGGAATTGAGTTGTCTAGCTTCTCATCTTTTATGGCTTGGTCTTTTATGGCCGATATTCGCGCACATACCCCTTTCTTCTATATTTTTAGAGCAAGAGAGTTAGTATATGATTTCTTCGAAGCACCCATTGGTATGAGAATGATGCATAATTGTTTTCGTATCAGAGGAGTAGCAACTGATCTACCTCATGGATGGATAGATAAATGCTTGGATTTCTGTGATTGTTTTTTTAAAGGAATTGATGAATATCACAAACTTATTATGAAAAATCCTATTTTTTTAGAATGGGTAGAAGGAATAGGTATTATTGATGCAAAAGAAGCACTAAGAGGTAGGAGAAATGACAGAAATACCCTTTTATTAAAATAAACAAAAAAGGCATTAAATCAACCACCCGAAACACGGTTCTCCCTCAAATCTACATGCCTCGCCTTCTACCCAACGCATGCAGCACTATCTATTTGATAAACAGAGAAAACCCGAATTCGATTTGGGCCAGCGAGAATAAGAGATTACCTTGAAAGCAACATAGCTGTCGGTTTTATTGGAGAGCTGAAGGGAGCAAGAGATCTGCTTCTTCAATTCAACTGGAACAAAAAGGGGAAAATAATTAAAAATGAACAATTGAAAAAAATAACGAAAACCCTTCAAAAGGGAACGAGAAAACAAAAGAGACGGATCGATCGGGGGAAGGGAAATAAATAAATAAATAAAACGTACATGGGAATTTGAGCTCGAGAGGCTCGATCCTGAGGAGCTCGCCCATACTCATCCTTTAATTTCAGGGAAAAAATGGCATAAAATTAAAGTAAATCGAGACAAGGGGGAGGGGGAGGAGGAGGATGGAGAAATGGGGTAGGTGGGTGACGTTCGGGAATTGAAATCCTTTTCTACGGAACGGAAATGGAAAGGGAAAGGGAAAAATGAGGAAGGAGGGGATTTGGGTTCTAGAAGAAAGAAAAATTTTGTTTGTTTTAATAGAAGGGTATTTCTGTCATTTCTCTTACCTCTTTGCCGGAGAAATACTCCGATTCCGGCATGAGGGGCTGATTTGTACAATTTCGCCATACAGGAAGGGTTTTTTAATTGGTTTTAGAAAAGTAGGGGGGCGAGCGTTAAATACACCAAACCCGAGGGGCCAGATGTAATTTACCCCAGAATCTATCAAAATTATTGAACAAGCTCTAGAGGGAATTCCCGGTGGGCCTTATGAAAATTTGAAACCCGATCTCTTAATAGACAAAGGGATCCTACATGGAATGATTTTGAATATCGATTCAGTAGTAAAAAAGCTTCTCCTACTTTTGAATTGCTGCAACAAGAACTTTATGTGAGAGTCGAATCTCCAAAGGGCAAATTGGGAATCTTTCTGATAAGTGATCAGAACGTTTTTCCTTGGAGGTGGAAAATTCGTCCACCAGGTTTTATCAATTTAAAAATTCTTCCCCAATTAGTTAAAAGAATTAAATTGGCCGATATTATGACAATTCTAGGGAGCATAGATATCATTATGGGAGAAGTTGATTGTTAAAATGATAATGGATATGAGAGGCATAATTGAAAAAACAGAAGTAGAAGCTATATATTCTTTTTCCAGATTTGGCTCTTTAAACGAGATCTATGGAATTTTAGGGATGCTTTTTTCGATTTTTACTCTTGTAATCATAATCACAATAAGTGTCTTAGTAATTGTGTGGTTAGAAAGAGAAATCTTTGCCAGATTGCAACAACGTATTGGACCAGAATATGCAGGTCCTTTGGGAGTTCTTCAATCTCTAACGGATGGGACAAAATTACTTTTCAAGGAAAATCTTTTGCCATCCAGAGGGAATACTCGTTTATTTAGTCTCGGGCCATCTATAGCAGTGATATCAACTCTATTAAGCTATCCAATAATTCCTTTTAGCTATCTTCTTATTTTAGCTGATCTCAATTTTGGTATTTTTTTATGGATTTCCATTTCAAGTATTGTTCCCATTAGGCTTCTTATGTCTGGATATGGATCAAATAATAAATATTCCTTTTTAGGTGGTCTACGAGCTATTGCTCAATCAATTAGTTATGAAATACCATTAACTCTATGTGTATTATCTATATCTCTACGTGCGCTTTGTTGAAACAGAAACTTAGCTCTATTCCGTTCTTTTTCTTAGTTCGATTTTTTATTCATTATTTGTTTAGTATTTTTTTTCTTATGTCTAGTTCATATATTTGTATTTAGTATATTTATTTATATTTTGAAAGCTTTTTTATTTAGGAAGAAGGTGAAATGATAGGAAGAACATGAATTGAATAGATATTGTTAGTTTTTTCTTCATCATTTGCATAGATGAAGGCAATTGGATAGTTATATGAGTGAAAGAAAACTGCTTACAAATTTGTAGTAATATAAATGAGACTTCCTTCCTATTTACAAGAGTCAAGTAGAAATAAAAATACAAAAGATATAATAAGTTTCCTCAAGAATAGTTGATTCATCATCCTGTCTTGAAAGCGGGTCAAAAAGATCAACGAGAAGGTGTTTTCGCTATCAATTATAGTCATTAAAAGAATGCTACTTGGTGATTAAAAAAATGAGTGGATGGCTAGGAACACAAAGATACACAAAGGATTTGTAATAGAGATTATCAAAATTCTCCAAGGGAAGGGGTATTTCTCATTATATGAAATGAAAATACTATAATAGAATTTGAAAATTGAGGCTTTAATTTGGTAGAAATGAGCA
Source organism: Hypericum perforatum (assembly GCA_012979155.1). Lineage (NCBI taxonomy): Eukaryota > Viridiplantae > Streptophyta > Magnoliopsida > Malpighiales > Hypericaceae > Hypericum > Hypericum perforatum. The sequence continues at coordinate 82,545 of SOPF01029173.1, forward strand.
GTCAGTACTCCTCATGATTTCGATCCAGAATTTTGCCCTACCCGCCAATTACAAAAATGATTATCCAAAACAAAAGAATCCTTTCTTTTTTATGTCAAGTATCTCTCCTTTTTTGCGAAAGATCAAGAGGATGAAAAAATAGGTTTTATGTCAAGTATTTCATAGGTCGAATTTCAAGATGCCCGATCCCTTTTATCCTCTTTATCCTACACATATCTCAAGACAACTAATACAATCTGTTCTTTTGATTTTTACTAATACAATCGGTTCTTTTGATTTTTTATGGCTTTAGAGGAGTCGTATGAAGTGAAAATCTCAGGTACGGTTCTGGACAGAACAGTGATGTTATCACTTACTAGGATTATCTAACAGTTTAAGTACAGTTGATATAGTTGAAGCACAATCAAAATATGGTTTTTGGGGGTGGAATTTGTGGCATCAACCTATAGGTTTTATCATCTTTTTTTATTTCTTCCTTAGCAGAATGCGAAAGATTGCCCTTTCATTTACCAGAAGCAGAAGAAGAATTAGTAGTGGGTTATCAAACGGAATATTTGGGCATCAAATTTGGTTTATTTTTTATTGTTTCCTATCTAAATTTATTAGTTTCTTCATTATTTGTAACAGTTCTTTACTTGGGTGGTTGGAAAATTTCTATTCCGTACCTATCACTTCCTGTACCTTTTGAACTAACCAAAGTAGGTAGAGACTGTGAAACAACACTCGGGATTTTTATTACATTAGTTAAAACGTATTTGTTCTTGTTCATTCCTACCATAGCAAGATGGACTTTACCGAGACTCAGACTGGATCAACTTTTAAATCTTGGCTGAAAATTTCTTTTACCTATTTCTCTTGGTAATCTATTATTAACAACGTCTTTCCAAATTTTTGCACTCTAAAATAAGACTGACTTTTCTATAGACCCGAATTGTCTCACAAAGAGAAAGAAACAAAGATAAAATTATCCATACCTAGTTACAATATGTTCCCTATGGTAACTTATTTTTTGAATTATGTTCAACAAAGCATACGCGCTGCAAGGTATGTTGGTCAAAGTTTCTTTATTACGTTATCGCATTTAAATTGGTTGTCTGTAACACTTCAATATCCTTATGAAAAATTCATCATATTAGACCCTTTTCGCGGTTGAATACATTTTGAATTTGATAAATGCATTGCTTGTGAAGTATGTGTTCGTGTATGTCCTATAGATCTCCCCGTTGTTGATTGGAAATGGAAAACTTTGATTCGAAAGAAATGCTTGCTTTATTACAGTATTGATTTTGTAATTTGTATATTTTGTGGCAATTGCGTTGAGTATTGCCCAACAAATTGCTTATCCATGACTGAGGAATATGAGCTTTCTAGTTATGATCGTCACGAATTGAATTATAATCAAATTGCTTTAAGTCGTTTACCAATATCAATAATTGACGATTATACAATTAGAACTATTTTGAATTTACCTGAAAAATAAAAAATAAACTTATTTTGATTCAAAAACAATCCATTTTGAATTACTTTGAATTACTTTTATTAAACCAAAATGTAGTTTTGAAGTAAAGGATAATTTTTTAGAATAGTCCAATAATTAAAGATTTGCAGTAATTTATATTTGCAATAATTTCCACCCCTTAGGATTTTTTTTTAATCCAATTAGGTAGGAACAACTCTATTCTAGAAATAAGAATTTAGTTTTTCTAGGTCGGGTCAATAAGTTCATGAAAAAAACTCTTTGATTTTTTTTCTCAAATTTTACGTAAAATGGATTTGCCTGGACCAATACATGATTTTTTTTTCTCGGATTAGGTCTTCTGTTTGGAGCACTTGGGGTGGTATTCCTTATCAACCCAATTTCTGCTGCCTTTTCATTAGGATTGGTTCTTGTTTGTATATCATTATTCTTTTTTTTAGCAAACTCACAGTTTGTAGCTGCTGCACAGCTCCTTATTTATGTGGGAGCTATAAATGTTTTAATTTTATTTGCTGTGATGTTCCTGAATGGTTCAGAATATTCCAAAGCTGAAAATCTTTGGAATGTTGAGATGGGGTTACTTCCTTCGTTTGTACGAGTACTTTTGTTTCACTAATTTGTGTTATTCTGAACATGTCCTAGTATGGAATTATTTGGACGACAAGAACAAATCAGATTATAGAGCAAGATTTCATAAGTAACGGTCAACAAGTTGGCATACATTTATCAACCGATTTTTTTCTTCCATTTGAATTCATTTCAATAATTCTTTTAATTGCTTTAATAGGTGCCATTACTATGGCTCGTCAATAAAAAGAATTTCTAATTAAAAATAAAAATGCCAATCCAAATTCCACTTTCTTATAGCTTATTACCGCATTTATTTGACTTCAATTTGATTTGAAATTTGATTGGAAGATTATTCATTTATAAATTAGATTATCTTATTTGATTTATTCCCAATCTTTGATTTATTAACAATTTTTTTTCAGCTTTTGTGATATTTTTAGTTAATCGAATGACTTGGGATTGAATTCTTGTTCTTATTAACAGAAAGAAGGGAAAAACTAATTAATAAGGAGTTGGCTAATGATGCTCGAAAATGCACTTATTTTGAGTGGTTATTTATTTTCTATTAGTATGTATGGATTGATCACAAGTCGAAATCTGGTTAGAGCTCTTATGTGTCTTGAACTTATCTTGAATTCAGTTAATATCAATTTTGTAACATTTTCTGATTTTTTTGATAGTCGACAATTAAAAGGAAACATTTTCTCCATTTTTGTTATAGCTATTGCAGCCGCCGAAGCAGCTATTGGGTTGGCTATTGTTTCCTCAATTTATAGTAATAGAAAATCTATTCGTATCAATCAATATAATTTGTTAAATAAGTAGGTTTACCAGTATCTTATTTAATAATGTAAATTTGAATATTTCTCAACTCGACTCAACATAGACTATATCTAATATCTGATCTTGTTTGTGAAAATGTAATAAATTCAAGTATTTTATTTCGATCTCATGAAGCAATCAAGCCAAATTTTTTAATAGAAAAAAAGTGTGGTAAATTATTGATTCATATGGGATTTATAAATGGACAAGATCAAAACTTTAGGTCGTTAAAAAAATGGAGAGATCAAATGTCCCATTCAGTAAAGATTTATGATACATGTATCCCTACTCAATGTGTCCGAGCTCGTCCCACAGATGTATGAGAAATGATCCCCTGGAATGGATGTAAAGCTAAGCAAATTGCTTCGGCCCCAAGAAAGGAGGACTGTGTTGGTTGTAAAAGATGTGAATCGGCCTGTCCAACAGATTTTTTGAGTGTTTAAATTTATTTATGGCATGAAGCAACCCAAAGCATGGGTCTAGCTTATTGATACTCTCCTTAAACAAAACTTCACTTGAATCGGGCTTCTTTTTTTCTTACCAACAAAACCCGTGCTCGAAATTATTAAATTTTTCTTAGTATTTTCAAGCACGGGTTATTCTAATATGAATTTGGTGGGCCATTATGCTACAAGATCAAAAGAAGGAATCAAGTCTGGTTTGAGCTCCAATTGGACCGGTCACAAGAGCAAGGGCCAAGAAGTTTCAATCTGATTTAATGGGCTGTTCAAGGAGGTTTGGGCCCAAGGCACATTTTGTAAGTCCAATAGAGGATATTCTATAAGTCTTTAGCCCATAAATCTCTTAGAGATAATTTGGGAGTGATTTAGCTACTTTTTAAGAGTTTTGCTATTTTTTAGGAATGAGAGTTATCCAACAGTGGATAATTATTATGTTTGCTATTTTTTAGGAATGAAAGTTATGGATTAGGATAAACATTCGTTTTATGACTTATTTAGGTAGTTTGATAAGTTTATAACTCTTTAGGACTTATCTTATTGACTTTGGGGTCTGTCCAAGTCAGTTTTAACCTCTATTAAAGGGGGCCACGAAATAAATAAGAGAACAACATTCTGAACACAATTGAGTCTTTTAGACGAGTGAGTTTGATAACTCTTTGTTCTTGCTTTGAGCTGGTGTGCTTGGCTTGAAAGATCTTTTCACTTATCAAGCGAGTTGCCATCCTCGTTTGTGGCGTCATTCGACGTGGCTTGGAGTTCTCAGATTGTTTGTGGCTTGGGTTGAGGCTCTTTTGCCAAGGTTCTTGCTGGTCCAGTTCGTGGGTTCGAAGTCTCATCCATTCTAGACAACAATAGATCCGTGCAAATCGTGTTTCTCCTGCCGAGATCACATCAGTTGGTATCAGAGCTTTGGATTGTTGCTTTAGGTTTATCTATCCTTTACTTTACGTTTTTTTCCATTAGTTTGTTTCTTTTTGTATTCTGAGTTGGAGAAAAAAATGAAAAAAACAATTCGAAAAAAGGGAAAGAAAGAAGAAACAGCCTAGAAAAGAAGAGAAAAGAGGCTGAAAAAAAATCAAAAAGAAGTTGAAAAGGTGCAAGATCATGTGCTATAATTACTCTCGGAGAAACTTGGAAGGTTATATGTCATTGGCTGATCCACAGAATTTTAT
>SOPF01029173.1:87942-148721 GCA_012979155.1 Hypericum perforatum
AGTATGTCCTTGGCTTTCCGATTGGAGATGATATCCTACTTTTTATGCTCAAAGTATTTATTTAGTTGGAGTCGGAGATATCAAGTGCAGCCACGACATTCAAAGATTAAACCTTGTTCCAACAATATTTTTCATCTGAGGATACATGGCGTATGCATGGATTTAAGGACAAATCCCATTCAAGAGGAGGGGAATGATATGAATCTGGTGGGCTATTATGCTACAAGATCAAAAGGAGGAATCAAGTCTGGTTTGAGCTCCAATTGGACCAGTCACAAGAGCAAGGGCCAAGAAGTTTCAATCTGATTTAATGGGCTGTTCAAGGAGGTTTGGGCCCAAGGCACGTTTTGTAAGTCCAATAAAGGATATTCTACAAGTCTTTAGCCCATAAATCTCCTAGAGACAATTTAGGAGTGATTTAGCTACTTTTTAGGAGTTTTGCTATTTTTTAAGAATGAGAGTTATCCAACAGTGGATAATTATTATGTTTGCTATTTTTTAGGAATGAAAGTTATGGATTAGGATAAACATTCATTTTATGACTTATTTAGGTAGTTTGATAAGTTTATAACTCTTTAGGACTTATCTTGTTGACTTTGGGGTCTGTCCAAGTCAGTTTTAACCTCTATATAAAGGGGGCCACGAATTAAATAAGAGAACAACATTCTGAATACAATTGAGTCTTTTAGACGAGTGAATTTGATAACTCTTTGTTCTTGCTTTGAGGTAGTGTGCTTGGCTTGAACGATCTTTTCAATTATCAAGCGAGTTGCCATCCTCATTTGTGGCATGATTCGACGTGGCTTGGAGTTCTTAGATTGTTCGTGGCTTAGGTTGAGGCTCTTTTGCCAAGTTTCTTGCTGGTCCAGTTCATGGGTTCGAAGTCTCATCCATTCTAGACAACAATAGATCCGTGTAAATCGTGTTTCTCCTGCTGAGATCACATCATACCCCATAAGGGAAATAAGATAATTCTATTGTATACTTTAGTTATTTGTATTTTAGAACTCCTTTTAATCACTTATGCATTTTCATATTATTTCCGATGGGACGATCCTTTAATCCAATTACCAGAGGATTTCAAATGGATCCTTTTTTTTATTTTCGCTGGCGATTTGGAATAGACGGGCTCTCTGTTAGACCTATTTTCTTGACAGGATTTATTACAACTTTAGCTACTTTAAGGGCTTGGCCAGTTACTCGGAATTCCTGCTTATTCCATTTTATGATGTTAGCAATGTATAGCAGTCAAATCGGATTCTTTTTGTCGTAAGATCTTTTACTTATTTTTATCATATGGGAATTAGAATTAATTCCCATTTATCTACTTCTCACCATGGGGGGAAGAAGCGTCTATATTCAGCTACAAAATTCATTTTGTATACTGCGGAAAGCTCGATTTTTTTATTAATAGGAACATTTGGTATCGCTTTATATGGGTCCAATGAACCAACATTCCATTTTGAAACATTAGCCAATCAACCCTATCCAGTGGCTCTAGAAATACTATTCTATATTGGATTTCTTATTTCTTTTGCTGTCAAATCCCCGATTATACCCTTGCATATATGGTTATCAGACACCTATGGAGAAGCGCATTATAGTATTGTATACTTCTGGCCGGAATCTTATTAAAAATGGGAGCCTATGGATTAGTTCGAATCAATATGGAATTCTTGCCCCATGCACATTCTCTATTTTCTCTTTGGTTCGTACTAGTCGGTTCAATGCAAATAATCTATGCTGTTCCAACATCCTTTGGTCAGAGAAATTTAAAAAAACAAATAGCCCATTCTTCTGTATCTCATATGGGATTCATACTTATAGGAATTTCGTCTATAACCGATCTGGGACTCAACAGAGCTATTTTACAAGTAATATCACATGGATTTATTGGCGTCGGACTTTTTTTCTTGGTAGGAATCAATTTTGATAGAACGCAGCTTCTTTATCTTGATGAAATGGGTGGAATGGGCATCCCAATGCCAAAAATATTTACCCTGTTTAGTATTTTATCACTAGCCTCCCTTGCATTACCGGGCATGAGCATTTTTTTTTTCGAATTGATAGTATTCTTTGGTATAATTACTGCAAAAAAATATCTTTTTTTGTCAAAAATACTCATTTGTTTTGTAATAGCAGTTGGAATGTTATTACCACCTGTTTATTTATTATCTATGGTACGCTAGATGTTCTACGTATATAAGCTGTTTAATGCAAAAAATGCTTCTTTTTTTGATTCTGGGCCACGGGAATTATTTGTTTCCCTTTCGATCCTTCTCCCCGTAATAATTATCGGTATTTTTCCGGATTTTGTTTTATCATTATCATGCCTTCCTTAAATTGTAATGCAATCAAACGAATAATGGCACTTGAGGTTATTTCCAAAATTGTGACTTTGCATCCAAATTTGAATGGTGTGACCGTGAGGGTGCGTCCCTGAGTGTGTGAGAAGTTCGAGTTGCCCTAGCTGGCTGTCCTAAATTTTAGAACCCCTCGTGTTTGATCAATGGTAGTTGTCAAGATACACGAGTTTTATCCTTATTGTTTGTCACAATTCGAGTGTTTTAGTTTGATCAAAATATACCAAATCAATCCATTAGATCAACAAGTCAATCAAAGTGCAAAAGTGAGAAGTGAGTGAATTCAAAACAAACTTGAGTAACACGTATCTAAGCTGCGTCATACTCGTTTATAGCAAGAGCATTGAGGATCATGTCGATCATTTGAAATCTGTTTTGAGTGCACTTAGGGAGGACCAATTGTTTGCTAACTTGAAGAAGTGCACCTTTTACACGGATAAGCTTGTATTCTTGGGTTTTGTTGTTAGTGCTAAAGGAATACAGGTTAATGAAGAAAAGATAAAAGAAATTCAGGATTGGCTGAGCCCCACAAATGTTGCAAATGTCCAAAGTTTCCATGGGCTAGCAAGTTTTTATCGAAGATTTGTGAAAGACTTTAGCACCATAGCCGCACCACTCACCGAGGTCATTAAGAAGAGCATTGTATTCAGCTGGGGAGAAGCTCAAGAAAAAGTATTCCAATTTAGTGTAGGAACATGTTCAAATTTGGTAAATAAAAGTGAATGGGGTTCGAACCAAGCAGGAATTATAAAAATTAAAGATAAACTCCTAAGGCAAGAGCTTCTGCAATTGACAATAGGAGGGGCTTAATGGAATTAAGCAGCCAACCGATGGCAAGGTTCAATAGTCATAACCATGCAAATCTATGCACGTAAAAGGTAAGAGAATCCACTCTTTAATTTGGGGTTTTTCTAAATCTTGTCTTTCCTTTATTTCCACGTGGTTATAAAAGGGATGCAAGCTAGAACATTATAACGAGGTTCTCTTGGCATTCTAATGCCATCTAATGTCATAAAAGCTAGCACCTAATGCCATAATTGGCAATTATTAACCACGATCATTAGCTGGACAACGGACAAGCCCGCGAGCTGAAATTGGAAATTAAAAGCAAATAAAGCCTAATCATAATGAGCTCAACAATTAAGACAACATACATCATAGTGCACTTATTCAAACACATGAAATTGGTGCCACTTTTCAAACGAGGTTGGGCATTCCTACATCATCCTCCCTACCTTGGAATTGAACTTGTCCTCGAGTTGCAAGTTTGGATGGCTCGGGAAAGGCATCAAAATACGGTGTAAGGTCAGCAACATTGAAGCTCTTGGAAATTCCATACTCTTCCAGTAGATCAATGATGTAGGCATTGTCATTTATATGCCTAAGCACTCTGAATGGACTGTGATGTTAATTGGCAATCTCTCCTTTCTGAAGTGAACCATGACTTGCTCACCAGGCTGAAAGATTTGAATTCTTCGATGCTCATCAATTCTTGCCTTCTCCTTAGTATAGGCTTCCTCCAATTTCTTGCGCACCTCTTTAATCACAGCTTGGGCTTGCTTCGCGAATGCAACGGCTAAAGGATTGCTCTTGCTTGGCCTCGGAACTGAAGATACATCCACCAAGTGATTAGGAACCTTTTTGTAAACCAAAGAGAATGGAGACTTCCCTGTCATCCGGTGCATAGCTCTATTGTAAGCAAACTCAGCTATTGGCAAAGCTAAGTCCCATTGTCTCTGCTTCTTATGACAAAGGCTCCTGAGCAAGTTCCCAAGTTTCCTAATGGTGGCTTCAGTCTGTCTATCAGTTTGTGGATGTGCCGTGGTGCTGAATTGCAAGGTAGCATCAAACATCTTCCACAACGTCTTCCAAAAGCTTGCCAAGAATTTCAAATCACAATCAGAAGTGATGGTGCGAGGCACGCCATGCAATCTAACCACTTCTGTGAAGAAATGTCTTGCCTATCAAGAACCACAAAAATAGAGTACACACCACGAGGGGTGTGGCGTAGGATGCTCCTCCAGCTTGAGCATCTTACGTGTGCATGGCGTGCATGGGCATTAAACATGCTCAATTATGTTATTTTATGTCATTATATTGCGTTTATGTAATTCCGTGTTGATCACATTTATTTTTGTGACCTTTCCCTTTTGAATTCAGAGAATGTAATAAGGCTATTAATGCCAGTTCATGTAAGAGGTTAAAAAGGGATGAATGGCTAAAAGATGAGAAAGCATGTATGAAGTTAATGCTGCCTTTGAATCTCCCTTAGTTCCCACCTCTATTTATTATTTTCTGAATGGAATAATGAGCATCAAATGTTTAATCCAAATCTGAGTGTAAGCGAGCTTACCTAATTGTGCATGGATTTGTATGGATCGTGCATGGACTTGCATGAAATCTAAATACTTGCCCTAGTTAGCCGCTTGTGGATTTAAGCAACCCTCTATTCGTGCTTCGTGAGGAGCAGATTAGAGGTTTCATTATTTTTTTTAGCTCGTTCCTTCGTTTAACAACTTGAATCGAATTCAAACATTCCAAATTAATCAAACATGCTTCGTTGCCTACGCTAAGTGGTATCAGAGCTTGAGTGAGATCCATCTTGGTTTCCATATTGAGATTGAGAGTGAGAGTAAGTGGACATTATAACTGCAGAGAGTTGTGAGAGACCCCATCTACGATCTGATCCACAGGACTACACGATCCCCTAATTCGTGTCCCTATTACCAAACCAAGCTCTACTAAAATCTGTTGCACTATGGCCAACCCTGTTGACAATCCAAATCTGGACATGAGGCAAAGATTTGCCAACCTTGAAGTAGCCATCTTGGAGATCCGCACGTAACTAGCTAACCTTGTGGTTCAAACTCCCCCAGGTAAAGTGCACAATGAGCCAGATGTTGATTATGAGGGAGATTCTGATGCCACCCTCTATGTGCGAAGAGGAGGAAGGGGTGTTAGAGGAGCAAAGGGAAGAGGTCGTGGTGATCTAGGACGTCCTCCAAGAAGGGAAGTTTTTAGAGAGGAATATGAATGTGGAGAAGAATATAGAATGATTGATCGTCCATTCAAAATGAATATAGAGAAATTCCATGGTGACATGGATGTAGAAGGATTTCTCAATTGGATGGACTCAATGGAGAAGTATTTCGATTGAATGGAGCTTTCTGAAGATCAGAAGGTGAACTATGTAGCCTTTAAATTGGAATTAGGTGCAGCTGTATGGTGGAGGAAGGAACAAGAAGCTCGAAGGAGGAGAGGTGAACATCCAATTCGTGACTGGCCTAGCATGGAGCAAGCACTACATGATCGATTCCTTCTGGTCAATTACCATCAGATATTGTATTCTTAATTTTTGTCATGCACACAAGGTAACCGTACCGTTGATGAATACACCTCTAAATTTATGAGGTTGGCTGCACGGAATGATGTTGAGGACAATGAAGATCAAATGATCTCACGTTATGTCGATGGATTGGGCTAAGAGATCAAGAGCAAGCTGGAGTTTGACACTTTCCTTTACTTCAGTAATGCTTGCGCAAAGGCGAGGAAAATAGGTGTTGCCTTGAAGAAGAAGAAAGCCCCTTATTCTCGTTATTCCAAACCTGGTCAATCATCAAATGTTTCTAAAGGAGGTACGGAGAAGAGTATTACCCAAGCAAACGAACCTAGAACTTCTACAAACAAGTCTACCCCTGTAGTGGCTCAACGAAAAGGGAAGGAGGCTGCCACGTCTTCAACCATTCGTTGTTTCAAATGCAATGAATTGGGGCACAAGTCTAGTGGCCCAAAGAGGAAATTCACCAACGTGTTGGAGAAAGAAGAAGAGGAAGAAGAATCCTCAGGATCTTACTTGTGCGCACCTGTTGAGGAGAGTGGAGATGAAGATCACAATCAATTGGAAGAGGAAGATGAGTATTGTGATGTCTTGCGAAGGTTGGCATTAACCACGAATAGAAATGATGAATCTCAGAGGCACAATCTGTTTCGCACTCGTTGTTTTGTTGGAGATCAAGTGTGCAAAGTCATCATTGATAGTAGGAGCCAGGAAAATTTTATTAGCAAGCCTATTGCGGAGAAGCTTGGATTACAAGTACCCTATACCCTTTGCCATATTCAATTGGTTGGTTCCCATCTGGAGGAGGGATCAAAGTGAATTCCAAATGTATGGTGCCAATTAAAATCAGACAATTTCAAGACAAAGTGAGCTGTGATATTCTTGAAATGGATGCGTGCCACATCCTACTAGGGCATCCATGGGAGTTTGACAATCAGGCAATTCACAAAGGTTAGAAGAATACGTACAAGATCAAGAAGTGGAGCAAGCACTTTATGTTACTCCTAAGCAAGCCAAAATTCACGAGGGTGCAAGCTGATCAAGCCATGATGATTGTAACTATGGTGGCTTTTTCTCACAAATTTATAGAAGACTTGGATGCTTTGGAGTGTTGTCATTTCCTTGTGATGAAGCATTCCTTGTTATTTGAAGGATCAGAAGAAGAACCCTTGTCTGATTAAATTGCGAGGCTATTTGAGATGTATCCTGATGTGGTAAAAGAAGACTTGCCCAAGGGGTTACCACCCTTGCGTGACATCCAGCACTAAATAGACCTCATTCCGGGGTCTACTCTTCCGAACCTGCCACATTATCAGATGAGCCCCAAGGAGATACAGATCTTGAGGGAGCAATGCAAGATCTTTTGCACAAAGGCTACGTGCAAGAAAGTTTAAGCCCATGTGGTATTCCAGCTCTTCTTGTGCCCAAAAAAGACAGCTCGTGGAGGATGTATATAGATAGCCAGGCTGTTAACAAGATCACTATAGGGTACCATTTTCCCATCCCTTGGCTAAATGACATGCTGGATAGCCTTGGTGGTGCATCAGTCTTCTCCAAGATTGATCTCCACGAATGGAAAATGGCATTTAAGATGGCCTATATGAATGGTTTGTGATGCCTTTTGGCCTCACCAATGCTCCAAGCACATTTATGCGACTAATGCATCAAGTCCTGAAGCTTTTCCTTGATGTTTTTGTGGGGATATACTTCGATGATATCCTAGTCTATAGCAAGACTGAGGAAGATCATGTCTTGCATCTGAAGAAAGTGTTTCAAGCTCTCCAAGACAACAAGTTGTATGTAAACTTGAAGAAGTGTTGTTTTTGGAAAGAGAAGCTTCTGTTTTTAGGATTCATCATGGGAAAAGAAGGAATACAAGTTGACAATGCTAAAATTCAGGCTATTAGCACTTGGCCAACACCCATGAATGTGAGTCAGATCAGGAGTTTCCTTAGATTGGCAACTTTCTATAGGAGGTTCATAAGGGAATTCAGCATGATTGCAGCCCCTCTGACAAACGTACTAAAGAAGAACACACTTTTTGTATGGGGAGAAGAAGCTGAGAAATCGTTTCAAAAGCTGAAGGAGAAGCTAAGCTCAGCTCTCGTCTTAGCTCTTCCTGACTTTGCCAAATTGTTCGAGGTGGAAGTTGATGCATCAGGACTTGGGATTGGGGCTGTTTTGTCTCAAGAAAAGAAGCCACTCGCATACTTCAGGGAGAAGTTAAGTGAGCCAAGACAGAAGTGGACTACTTACAAAAAAGAGTTTTATGCTGTTGTTCGCACTTTAAAGACATGGGAACACTACCTCGTGGGTAAGGAGTTCGTACTCTAGCCTGCTCTAAAATTCTTGTTTGTTCATTTAAGTTAAGTAATCCTATGCATGCACATTGGAGTACATTCTTGCAAAAGTTTCCATTTAAAATAGTGCATAAGAGTGGAAAATAGAATGTGGTGGCGGATGCATTAAGTAGGAGAGTCATGTTGCTTACTAAATTGAAGGGCATGATCACGACTTTTGATTGTTTACTTGAGCAATATGAGAAAGACAAAGATTTTGGAAAAGTGTATTTGAAATGTAAAGATGGTTGTGGTTTCGAGGACTATTTTGTGCATAATGGATTTTTAATGAAGGGGAATAAGTTGTGTATTCCTAGAACTTCATTATGTGAGCAGCTAATGTAGGAGATGCATAGAGGGGCACTATCAGCTCATTTTGGATGTGACAAGACCACGACAGCTTTGGATGAAAGATTCTTTTGGTTGAAATATATAAGGGATGTTGCAAACTTTGTGAAATATTGTCGTATTTTCCAAGAGACAAAGGGCAGCACGAACAACACGGGGCTATACACACCCTTGCCAATTCCAGAGAATATTTAGGAGGACCTAAGCATGGACTTCGTGCTAGGTTTGCCATGCACTCCTCGAGGTGCTGATTCAATCTTTGTTGTTGTGGACAGGTTGTCAAAGATGGTGCATTTCATCCCTTGCAAAAAGATGAACGATGCAAGCGCGGTGGCTAAATACTTCTTTAGAGAGGTGGTTCGCTTACATGGGTGCCGAGGTCCATTATGTCTGACCATGACACCAAGTTCCTAGCTAGCTTCTGGAAGACACTCTGGAGGATGTTCGATGCAACTCTCAAGTTTAGCACAACCGCACATCCTAAAACTGATGGCCAGACCGAGGCAACCAATCGTACACTCAGTAATCTTTTGAGTAGTCGTTGTCATGAGAGGCAATGACAATGGGACCTTGCTCTACCTATTGCCAAATTTGCATACAATGGTGCGGTACACAGAAGTACAGGGAAGTCCCCATTCTCTTTGGTCTACACCAAAGTTCCTAACCATTTAGTTGATGTGTCAAGTGTACCAAGGCCTCCAAAGGCAAATGTAGATACCATCTCCTATGCCGAGCACGAACAATTAGTGCTAGACGTGGTTAAGCAAAGGCTGGAGGCAACATATGGAAAAGAGAAGATGAGGAAAGATGCATATAGGAAGCTAAAAATCTTCCAACCTGGGGAACAGGTTATGGTGCACTTCAGGAAGGAGAGAATGACATCTAACATGGGAGGCAAGCTACAAGCACACAAGCTTGGTCCTTTCAAGATTCTGAGATGTGTGAATGATGATGCATATGTAGTGGATCTTCCTGAAGACTTTGGTGTTAGCAAGACTTTCAACGTCGTGGACCTTACACCATTCTTCGACGGCAGTTGTTGAGATACACAAGTTATCTTAGTGTTTCCAACCATATGAGCATCCAACTTAATCAAAACGAAGCATGCTAAACTGGTAACCAACTTGTGCAATACGCATCTAAGCTGCGTCAAGCACTTTTCATCACGAACATGTAACATCCTTCAACTTCCTTGATCGTGGAATGCGGTGCATTAGGTGACATCACGAGGGACATGATCTGCATGGTACTGTTCAGGTGAATCCTCCCTTGCTTCGACTTCCTTGGAAGGGGAGTGAATTGTTGATTTCCTATCTTCACTTCGTAAGTATTCTCTCTTCCCTTATGGACAGCCTGATTGTCAAATTCCCAAGGTCGTCCTAAGAGGATATGGCAAGCATCCATCTCCAAGATGTCACAAGTCACCACTTCATTGAACTTGCCAATGGAGATTAGAACCAGCCACTTGGAATTGACTTTGATCCCTCCACTAGATCGCACCCAACCGATGGAATAAGGAGCTGGATGTGGTGTAACTTTGAGACCAAGCTTGTCGATCACGTGCTTGCTCACAAAGTTCTCCTAACTCCCTCTATCAATTATAACTTCGCACACTTCATCTCCTACATGACACCTCGTGTAAGAAAGATTATGCCTCTGAGAGTTTTCTTTCTTGGTTGTGGTTAGTGCCACCTTCTGAATGACACCCCAATATTCTCCATCATTTTCATGATCATCGGACTCTTCCTCCTCACTTTCTTCAACTGGAGCACAATAGAGAGATTCGTATTGCTCTCCTTCATCATCCTCACAAACTTGCATGAACTTTCTCTTTGGGCAATCACTAGATTTGTGGCCCATCTCATTGCATTTGAAACACCTCAAGGCTGTAGCACCCTCCATTTCTTTTCCTTTTTGTTGAGGGATGTCTGTAGCAACCCTAGGCTTGGTTGCTTGGGGAACACTCTTCTCCACTCCTCCTCGTGGAAAAGTTAAAGTCTTCCCTAGTCCTGAATAATGTGGCAAGGAAGTTTTCTTCTTCTTGAGGGTTGCACCAATTTTTCTTGCCTGTGGCAAGCATCTTGGAAGTACAGAAAAGTATCAAACTCCATCTTGCTCTTCACTTCATAATTCAGGCCATCAACATAATGTGTAGTCTGTTGATCTTCATTCTCCTCTATGTCATTTCGTGCCGCAAGCCTCATGAACTCAGCTGTGTACTCATCTACGGTTCTATTCCCTTGAGTGCAGTTCAGGAATTGAAGATACAAAGATTGGTGGTAATCCATAGGGAGAAAACGAGACCTTAGGGCTTGCTCCATTGAGGGCCAATCATGAATTGGAGCATCTCATCTTCTTTGCCTTGTCTCTTGTTCTTTTCTCCACCACACAGCTGCTCTAGATTTTAACTTGAAGGCCACGTAATTGACCTTTTGATCTTTAGTTAAATCCATGCAGTCGAAGTACTTCTCAATTGAATCCAACCAATTCAGGAAAGATTCCACGTCAATGTCTCCATAAAACTTCTCTTTATTCATCTTGAAAGGCCTATCAATATGCCTCTCAATCCTGTCTTCAGCTCTATAGACCTCTCTCCTTGCTCCTTGGCCAGCAACTCCACGGCCACATCCTCGAGCACCTCGGTTACCTCTTGCATAAAGAGTGGCATCCGAGTCTCCCTCATATTCATCTTCTTCAAGAATAGGCAGATGATCACGCCTTGCAGGTTGAGGGGGTTGCACAGCCATATTAGAAAGTTGTGTACAAATCTCCAAGATGGCCGCTTCAAGAGTAGCAAATATTTGTTACATATCAAGGTTCGAGTTGTCCACGGGGTCGGTCATAGTGGCTCAGACTTTGGTGGTGCTAGGCGGGTTAAAAGAGGAACGGATCAGGGGATCACCTATCCTTGTTGCACGGCTCATAGATGGGGCTCTCTCAAAAATCTCTCCAGGTGATAACATCTAAACACTCAAAATAAAAATCAATACGGAGATTGATTTGATCGTGATCGAGCTCTGATACCACTTAGTGTAGGAACACATTCAAATTTGGAAATTAAAAGTGAATGGGGTTCGAACCAAGTAGGAATTACAAAAATTAAAGATAAACTCCTAAGGCAAGAGCTTTCGCAATTGAAAATAGGAGGGGCTTAATGGAATTAAGCAGCCAATCGATGGCAAGGTTCAATAGTCACAACCATGCAAATCTATGCACGTAAAAGGTAAGAGAATCCACTCTTTAATTTGGGGTTTTTCTCGATCTTGTCTTTCCTTTATTTCCATGTGGTTATAAAAGGGATGCAAGTTGGAACATTACAACGAGGTTCCCTTGGCATTCTGATGCCATCTAATATCATAAAAGCTAGCATCTAATGCCATAATTGGCAATTATTTACCACGATCATCAGCTGGACAACGGATAGGCCCACGAGCTAAAATAGGAAATTAAAAGCAAATAAAGCCTAATCATAACGAGTTCAACAATTAAGACAACGTGCATCATAGTGCACTTATTCAAACACATGAAATTGGCGCCTCTTTTCAAACGAGGTTGGATGTTCCTACGTCACAATTACTCAAAGAGAAGTTGATGAATGCTCCTTCATTAGCCTTACCTAATTTTTCTAAAATGTTTGAAGTTGAGTGTGATGCTTCAGGTATAGGAATTGGCATTGTACTCATGCAAGAAGGATGACCAATTGCCTATTTCAGTGAGAAACTAAGCAAAGCAACTCTAAAATACTTGACCTATGACAAGGAGTTGTATGCTTTAATTCAGACATTGGAGACATGGCAGCATTACTTGTGGCCCAAGGAGTTTGTGATCCACAGTGATCATGAATCATTGAAACACATAAAGGGACAACACAAGCTGAACAAGAGGCATGCACGGTGGGTAATGTTTATTGAGACATTTCCTTATGTCATTCGGTATAAGCAAGGTAAGGAAAATGTAGTGGCTGTTGCACTATCATGGAGGTACGCCTTGATCTCAACTCTTGATGCTAGATTACTTGTTTTTGAGCTCATTAAAGAGTTATATGCTACTGATTCTGATTTTGAAGAAGTATTTCACAAAACTGAGAAGAGTGCTCATGGTAAGTTCTTTAGGAATGATGGTTATTTGTTTCGTGAAAATAAACTTTGTGTGCCTAATTGTTCCATGCAAGAGTTACTTATTCAAGAGGCACATGGAGGCAGCTTGATGGGACACTTTGGCATAGCAAAGAAGTTTGACAAGCCACAAGCAGCCAAAGTAGAGCAAAAATCCAAGGGTTCTCAAGCTAATACTCAAAGGAAAGTGGACGTCACTCCAGCTAGAAACCAAGACATCAAGTGCTTTAAGTGTCAAGGCAGAGGGCATAACTCAAGTCAATGTCCAAACAAGCAAGCAATGGTGATTAGAGAAACTGGAGAGATTGAAACTGAAGAAGAAGACTTGAAACATGAAAGTATGCCTTCATTAGAGGATGTATCCAAAGAGAAGTATGAAGCTGAGGAAAAACTTACTCTTGTAAGTAGGAGAGCATTGAACTCACAAGTGAAAGAAGAAGATAATGTGGCTCAAAGAGAGAATATCTTTCACACAAAGTGCGTTATCAAGGACAAGGTGTGTAGTGTCATCATAGATGGAGGAAGTTGTGCTAATGTTGCAAGCACCACTATGGTTGAGAAGCTAGGGTTGCTCACTGGAAAACACCCTAAGCCTTACAAACTACAATGGCTGGAGAAGTGCGAGTGATGAAGCAAGTATTGCTAGCATTCCGTATTGGCAACTATGAAGATGAAGTGTTATGTGATGTTGTACCAATACAAGCTGGTCATCTATTGCTAGGAAGGCCATGGTAGTTTGATAGGAAGGTGCATCATGATGGCTACACCAATAAGTATTCATTTATACTTAAGAAGAGAGTGATCACCTTGGCACCCTTGTCACCATCACAAGTTTGTGAGGATCAAAGAAAGTTACAACAAGAGAGTGATGAAAAGAGAGCGTGACAAGAAAAAGAAGATTAAGAGGAGAGAAGAAACCAAAAAATAGAAAGAGAAGTTGTCCAAAAGAGAGGAAACAAGTGAGAGATCAAAAGAAGCTGGAAAAATAGAATTAACATCGGCCATTGAGAGAAAATCCAAGGGATGGAAAAGAAACTACTATATGAGAGCAAGTGAGATTAAACAAGGTTGTTTTGAAAAAAAGTCAATGATCTAACTTCGGTATAGGGAGACACTTTTGGTTACTAACGAGCTTGATCCACATTTGCCAAACATGGTTAAATCTCTTTTGCAGGATTATGAGGATGTCTTCCCTAATGAGTTACCATCAGGGTTGCCACCAATAAGGGGGATCAAGCATCAGATTGATTTTGTCCCGAGAGCAACAATTCCAAATTGTCCAGCCTATAGGAGCAACCCGGATGAGACAAAGGAACTTGAGAGACAAGTAAATGAGTTTTTAGAGAAAGGGTACATGAGAGAGAGCATGAGTCCATGTGCTGTTCCAGTCCTACTTGTGCCAAAGAAGGATGGATCATGGAGGATGTATGTTGATTGTCAAGCTATGAATAACATCATGGTAAAATATCGTCACCCTATTCCTTGTTTAGATGACATGTTAGATAAGTTGCATGGTTTTTGCATGTTTTCAAAGATTGATTTAAAAAGTAGTTATCATCAGATTCGCATGAAAGAAGGTGATGAATGGAAAACAGCATTTAAAACAAAGTATGGTTTGTATGAATGGATGGTCATACCTTTTGGATTATCTAATGCACCTAGCATATTCATGCGCCTTATGAATCATGTTTTACGTCCATTCATTGGCAAGTTTGTGGTTGTTTACTTTGATGATATACTTGTTTATAGCAAAAACCTTGAGGATCATATTGAGCATTTAAAATCTGTCCTAGATGCACTAAGAGAGGATCAGTTGTATGCTAACTTGAAGAAGTGCACCTTTTGCACAGATAAGCTTGTATTCTTGGGTTTTGTTGTTAGTGCTAAAGAAAAGAAAAGATCAGTTGTATGGGAACAGCCGAGCCCTACAAATGTTGCAAATGTCCAAAGTTTCCATGGGTTAACTAGCTTTTACCGAAGGTTTGTGAAAGACTTCAACACCATAGTTGCACCCCTCACCGAGATCATCAAGAAAATTGTTGGATTCAGCTAGGGAGAAACTCAATAGAAGGCATTCCAACTACTTAAAGGAAAGTTGACTAATGCACCCTTACTAGCTTTACCTAATTTCTCTAAGACTTTTGAGATTGAGTGAGATGCTTCTAGTATAGGAATTAGAGCTGTCCTTATGCAAGAAGGAAGACCTATTGCATACTTCAGTGAGAAGCTAAGTGGAGCAACTTTGAACTACCCAACTTATGACAAGGAGTTGTATGCATTAGTTCAAGCTTTGGAGATGTGGCAGCATTATTTGTGGCTAATAAGTGTCAAAAATACTTATTACTTGTGTATATTTTATTATAGGTTTAGCATTGTTATTAAGTATTTAAGTGTGTTTTCATTGCATAAATCTTAGTTTTGTACATTTTGTTCTTTTTATATTATCTTGTGTTTTTATTAAGTTTTATTTATTTTTAGGAGCTTCATGGACCAAAATTGACGAATGCAAGACCAAGATGACGAATGCACGACCAAGACGACGAGGAAGCGAGCAAGATGGATTCGGCAAAGCAAACAAGGCAAGATGGCTTAAGCTAACCAAGCATGACCAAGCATGAGAATTCAAGGGGGAGGAATTCAATCCACTTGGCTTGCACCACCCAAAAATTCCGTTTCATGCATTGGAGGGCGCCAATGGTTACGTCAGCCTGGACCTCTTGTGACGAAAAAATTCATAACTTCCTCATACAAAGTCTGATTGAGGCGTCATCAGCGGCAGTGGAAAGAAGACATCAATGCAGTAGTGAGCAATGAGGGTGCCAACTTGCATGCTCACTGCATGACCAAGCCATGGAGGGCGCCAACCTTGGACAACCAGCCATTTAAGTCATGCATCTTGCCAAAAATTAAGTGGGAAACATCTTGCCAACTTACCTTAACTTATGTGGAAAATGAGGAAAGGTGGAGACCAAGTTAGATTAGTAGTTAGGATATTAAATTAAGTTAGAATTTAATAATTTCTATTAGCTAAGTTTGTAGTTAGTTAATTAATTAACTAAGTAAGAAAGAGAAGCAGCCATCTCATTAGAAAAAAACGAACCAAAAGAGCAAGAGAGGAGAAGGGAGGCCGTGAGCAAAAAATGAGAAAGAAGAAGAAAAGTAAGAAAGGAAAAGAAGAGAAGGAGAGGAAGGAAAATAATGAAGCAACCAAACCAAGCCAAGACTTGGACTTGTAACACTTCTTCCTTCTCTTAAACTCTTTACCTTTCTCATGCTTTGCTCTTGTAATATATTCATATTCTTACTTGTGTTTCTTGTAAATATGTTTGAGTAATTTTGTTGTGGTGTGATGCCTTAAAACCTTAAGTAAGCTAATGGTTTAAAATGGGTAAAAATTATAAGGTTCATGTTCTAGTTAAAAAACTTAATGCTTAGTCTAGATTGGCCACCTAGAACTATGAACATAATCGAGTCTTCATCTTTGAAAGGAGAAAGATTAGATCGAAAAATTGATTAGTTAATCCGTTGCCTTGTAAGATGAGGATTTTCATGGTAATTGGTTGTCCTAAAGGGTGATACTTATAGTTGATGTTTAGCTAGGATTTTATGACTTGATGATTACGAGGGCACGTCGAGTTCACTTGGTCTTAGGTAAGTATTAGCTTAGACTAATTTAGTGCGAGAGCATAGATTAGTTGCCTTGAAACACTCAGACCATGACACGAACTTAAAAACCCCATAAACCATTTTGTTTGTTTATGTGATCTTAGATATCCTATCATTTTAGTTTTATTTGCTAAATTTGCTTGTCTTTATATTTGTGTTGTTGTTGTTCTTGTAATTACTTTGTACTTGTTAGTGTGTTAGTTACCAAAACCAAACCATTTAATCTAAATCAAGTTCCTAATTCATAGCTAGTAAGCTGAGTAAGGCGTTCGCTCAATCCTCGTGGGATCAACAACCCTACTTCATAAAACTATATTGTGATGGTGGTTGGAGGTGTTTCACGACGCCAAAGACCACTTCTAATCAGTGGCCCAAGGAGTTCGTGATTCATTCTGATCATGAATCATTGAAGCATTTGAAGGGGCAACTCAAGCTGAATAAGAGGCATGCACGATGGGTGGAGTTCATTGAAACATTTCCTTATGTCATTCGTTACAAGCAAGGTAAGGAAAATATAGTGGCTGATGCACTATCGCGAAGGTATGCCTTGATCTCAACTCTTGATGCTAAGTTGATTGGTTTTGAACATATTAAAGAGTTGTATGTTGAAGATACTGATTTTGGTGACCTATTTCCAAGCTTCAGAAAAGAGTGCAAGTGGTAAATTCTTTTGGAATGAAGGTTATCTATTTCGTGAAAACAAACTTTGTGTGCCTATTTGTTCTATGCGAGAGTTGCTAATTCAGGAGGCACGTGGAGATGGATTAATGGGGCACTTTGGAATTGCAAAGAGTTTGGCAATGCTACAAGACCATTTCATCACTTGGCTTGTGGATATCGATTTATTTTTCTACCACGAGGAATATTTTGAATTTGCTAAGTTGCAATACGTTGAATTCCACTTGCAATTCGATCTTTGTATGTGGTGGTGTGGATTGCAAGCTGAAAGACATAGAAAAGGTAAAAAAAATTTATCGTTGGATCAGAATGAGAGATTTACTAATTTCTGAGTTTTTCCTAAGCAATTTCATGAAGTGCTTGATCTCGCTAGAGAAAAGTGGGATTACTTTTGGGATTCTTACCATGGACGTGATGATCAACATGATGTTACTTCTATGATTGAAGAAAACCTGAATTTAGAATCTAAAATTTGCAATTTAGAGATTGAGAATCAGAATGTGATAGAGCTATTTGAAGAGCCATCAGAATTGCGGAAGAATTCAGATTCACTTGTTCTTGAGAACCCTATGGAAGATTATGCACATGAGGAGGATGTTGAGTTATTTGAAACTCAGGTAGAATACATTGATTTTCTTGGTGTGGATCATTTTGACTACACTTCTGGTTCTTATTTGGTTAATATGTGGAACAACCTGAAGTCTGATGAAAAGAGGGCTAAAGAGAACATGTTTGGCATGATAAGATCAATTGTATTGAGCTTTAAATACTTATTTTGTTGGAAGGGGAGAATCCAAGTACAATCGCGGCATTCAAGTGCTACTGCTAGTTTTATGATGATGCTCTATGAAGGAAGTGCATGTGATGTCCAAGCAAGACTTACCATTATCAAATCGGGATGAGTTAATTTTCTTAAGAAGGGGAGGATGATGTAGGGAGTTTTACAAATGCATGGTGATTGCATGAAAGATGATGGATAACTTTCGTATGCCTTGTTGGTCCATCAATGGAGGCCCACTATCTTGCATATTCTGGCCCATTTGGTTAAGTAAATTTGTCCTTAGCTGATGTAGGCACGCGGAAGCGTAAAGGAAATTGATGTTGGTGCAAGTACGAATAAATTTGACCAGGCTTCAATTAGGAACTATTGTGGCTGAATTAAAAGTGATTTAATGAAATGAAATGAATTGAAAAGGGAAATTAGAACGAACTAAATGATAAACTTGTTTATCTCAACAACTACTATTGATTAAGCATGAGGGGTTCTACAAGTAGAATGGCCAGCTTAGGGCAAGGTGACACACGAACACAACAGGGATGCACCCTCACGGTCGCACCGTTCAAATTAGACACTTAGTCTCAATTTTGGTAATTTCTCAATCTGATCTTTATTCATTCACTTCCTTCCCTTTAAAAGGGCATACATTATGGAGTGTCTTAGCCTTTAAGATGGTTTTTACAAAACATTTCCCATGATTATTACATTAAATGTCATGCATTAAAGGCATGATCATTCAGCTACTTCAAAAAGACATACAAACGACCTAAAACAAACGCTAACTTAATGTAGCTTATTCAATGCGGAAAACATTAACTCCAGCTAGCCAGAACGTGAGAGAACTCCCATGCAGCCTTCATGCACATGTTTTTCATCTTCTCATGCATCAAATCCACCAGAATTTTATGAAAATTGGACCATCAGCTTGTTCATAAATTTGGCCATCAACTTGCACGCATTTAGACCAGGCTCCTTTCATGCATTTTCCATGCTCTAGATAACGTCCTACGTCATCCTCCCCTCCTTAAGAGAACAAACTCATCCCAAGTTTGATGATAGTAAGGCTTTCTTGGACATCATGCGCACATCCCTGGTAGAGCATCATCACGAAACCAGCAAAAGTACTCGAATTTTGTGGTTGTGTTTGGATTCTTCCCTTCTAACAGAATAGGTACTTGGAGCTCAAAACCATAGAACACACCATGATAGGCACGAAATCTTTAGCTCTCTTTTCCATGGACTTCAAATCATTCCACATATTAACCAAATAGAACTAGGAATGTATTCAAAGCGATCAACTCCAAGGAAATCAATATGCTCAACTTCAGATTCATAAAATACTTCCTCTTCATGCATATAACCTTGGGTATGCCTTTCCATGGAAGCAAGAAACGAATCTCCATACTGTCATAAGGTTGAAAATCATCAAACAACTCTTTGATGTATAGCAATGTTAAATCACTCTCATTTAGTTGCTCAACATCAAACAAATCCTTGCTAAAGTGGCCAAACTCGTCCAAAATCAAATTACCTTCTACAATCTGATTCTCAGGCTCCAAATCAACAAGTTTAGCTTCTGAAATCACGTTTTCTTCAACCACAGAAGTGACAACAACTCTAACATCACAACCATAGTATGAATCCCAAAAGAGATCCCACTTTTCACCAGCCAGATCAAGAATCTCATCCACTTGCTTAGGAAACAATTTAGCAATTAATAAATCTCTCATTTTGATCCAACGGGAAATTTTCTTTATACCTTGTCGCTGTCTCTGAACTTGTAATCCACACCACCATAAGAACAGATCAAATTGCAATCAATTTGTAGCAAATTGCAATCGAGCAAATTCAGAAAACTCCTCATGGTCAAAATATAAACCTATCTTCACAAGCCAATTGACAAATTCACCTTTCTGAATCCCTCCACCAAGTGTAGCAATATCACAAGCTATGGAAAAAATCAGTTTGTCCATCTTGCAAGAAATGTGCTCCTCACATAAATTCCAACCATAAAATGACAAATCTGAGCTCTCTAAAATAGCTAAATCAGTTTGCACGATTTCTCCAAGTTTCAGAATCAAAACTAGCTCTCAATTCTCTTCTCCATAACCACAAACACCAAAAATGAACTTCTTTCTTTTTGGACAGAAATCAAACTCGTATTAAGATTTTAGGGAAAGGTAACTCACTCTCAATATGGAAATTGAGTGGATCTCACAAAGCTCTGATACCACCTGACGTAGGCACGCAGAAGCATAAAGGAAATTGATGTTGGTGCAAGTACGAATAATTTTGACCAGGCTTCAATTAGGAACTATTGTGGCTGAATTGAAAGTGATTTGATGAAATGAAACGAATTGAAAAGGGAAATTGGAATGAACTAAATGATAAACTCATGTATCTCAATAACTACCGTTGATCAAGCACGAGGGTTTCTACAAGTAGAATGGCTAGCTTAGGGTAAGGTGACACACAAACACAATAGGGACGCACCCTCACGATCGCACCGTTAAATTTGGACACTTAGCCTTAATTTTGGTAATTTCTCAATCTGATCTTTATTCATTCACTTCCTTCCCTTTGAAAGGGCATACATTATGGAGTGTCTTAGCCTTTAAGATGGCTCTTACAAAATGTTTCTGATGATTATTACATTAAATGTCATGCATTAAAGGCATGATCATTCATCTACTTCAAAAAGACATGCAAATGATCTAAAACAAATGCTAACTTAATGTAGCTTATTCAATGCAGAAAACATTAACTCCAGCTAGCAAGAACATGAGACAACTCTCATGCAGCCTTCATGCACACATTTTTCATCTTCTCTTGCATCAAAAGAATTTTATGAAAATTGGACCATCAGCTTGTTCATAAATTTGGCCATCAACTTGCACGCATTTAAACCAGGCTCCTTTCATGCATTTTCCATGCACTAGATAATGTCCTACGTCATTAGCCTTTTAGTATAATAAAAGTACAATGAACCCTCCATTCTATGTATTTATTTTGTCATTTAGTACCAATTAGTAGTAATAAATGCCATTGTAATCAGATTCTTTGAATTTAGGAATTCTAAAAGGCTTAGAACTTTAATGCCATTATTATTTTTGTTTTTACACTTCCATAATAATAGGAACGTGATTATGTAATGGAAGACAATATTTAAGAAAAAATTATTCAGAATGAATTAGGCTATTGCCAAACTCTTTGGGTGCATCCCATTGTTTTCAGGTAGATTCCCGTAGCGGGTGGATTCCTGTGGTGTTACTTTTGCACTTAGCTGGCCGTTTGGTTACGAACCCCTCAATCCATTATGGCAGAAGTTGAGTGTATTGAGCTTATCCTGTTACTTTGTTACTTTGTTACTATAGTTTGCAATCAACCAATCTGGTTTGTTCGTTCGCTTCCGCTACGCTACACCACGTTCCTTGCAAAAATAGACCATCACATGTTCGCCTGGTTGGAACACTTGCACCTTTCGCTTGGAATCAGCTCGCTCCTTCTCCTTGGCATACATTTCTCCAAGTCTCTTCTTCACAGCCTCAAGAATGACTTGCACGTCCTCGGCATAAGCAAGTGCACTTGTGTTTGCTCAGACAGGCTGTAGCACGCTAGATACATTAACCAAATGGTGACTTCCCCGTGGACCTGTGGACAACACCATTATAAGCAAACTCCACAATAGGTAAAGCAATATCCCATTGCCTTAATCTCTCATGACACAAGCTGCGGAGGAGGTTGCCAAGGGTGCGGTTGGTGGCTTCGGTCTGGCAATCCATTTGAGGGTATGCAGTGGTGTTGAATTGGATTGTAGCATCAAACATCCTCCAAAGTGTCTTCCTAAAGCTGGCAAGAAACTTTGTGTCTCGATCAAAAACTATTTTCTTTGGCACTTCATGCAAATGTACAACCTCACGAAAGAAATGCCTTGCCATCGCGGATGCATCATTGGTCTTCTTGCATGGCACAAAGTGAGCCATCTTTGACAACCTGTCCATAATGACAAAAATTGAATCTGCTCCTCTAGGGGTACGGGGTAAGCCAAGAATAAAGTCTATGCTAAGGTCTTCCCATATGGCATTAGGAATTGGTAATGGCAAGTACAATCCAGCATTATTGACACCTCCCTTCGTTTCTTGGCATACACGACAATGTTGCACAAATTTAGCAACGTCCTTGTACATCTTTGGCCAATGGAAACATTCTTGCAAGGTAGCCAACATCTTGTCACGCCCCAAATGAGCTGCCAAACCTCCACCATGCATCTTTTGCATTAACTGATCACGGAGAGATGACTTTGGCATACATAGTTGAATCCCTTTCATGAGAAATCCATCCTGCAAGTATAAATCTCCAACACCTTTTCCCTCTGTGCACTTCCTCCAAACATCATCAAAATCCTCATCTCCCTCATACATATCTCAGACACAATCAAAGGTAGTGATCACACCTCATAACTCAGTAAGCAATGCAAGTCTTCTACTTAAGGCATCTGCAACAACATTCTGAGTGCCACTCTTGTGTGATATCTTAAATGGAAATTTTTGCAAATAGGTGCACCAACGAGCATGCATTGGGTTGCTAAGCCTAGATTGATCATGCAAAAACTTCAAAGCCTTGTGATCCGAGTAAAGGACAAACTCCTTACCAACAAGATAGTGCTCCCATGTCTTGAGAGCTCGAAACACCGCGTAGAACTCTTTTTCGTACGTGGTCCACTTGAGTCTTGCCTCACTCAACTTCTTGCTGAAGAGTGCCATTGGTTTCTTCTCTAGGGAGAGCACTGCACCAATGCCAAGCCCGGATTGAAGTAGGGCGTCCAAGCTGATCAGACCATCCGCACGTATGCATGAGTTTGCATGGATTCCATTAATTATGTGCATGCTTTAATTAGCTTGATTTGTTTCGTTTTGATGTTAGAAACTTTCTGATGCTTGTAATAAGTTTCAAACGATTGTAATAACTCTGAAAAGCCGAATAATGCAAGATGTAATTGCCATTAAGGAGGGGTTAAAGCGGAGTGGAGGTTTATAGGGAAGCTGGACAAACAATCCCCTATTCACGCCTTAATTCCCGCCTCTCTTTATAAGATGATCAAGTTATTCAATAAAGGCATTTGAATTATTTCCAAATCGACTTGAGTCAGATTGATTATGGTATGACCGTGTGTGTTTGAATTGTTACAAGCCCTAGCTGGCCGTTCTATTAATTTTAGAATCAATTCAGCTTGTATCACGAAAGTGATATTCATTGAATTTTATCCCTAGCTTGTATCAACTTTCCATTTACATACCAACTTTGAATTTAGTTATCCTAGCTACGTCTAGTGGTATCAGAGCGAGTCTACGGTTGAATCAATCCCGGTATTGATTCGTTTAAGTGAATATACATTATCACCTGGTGAGGAACGAGTGAGCCCATCCCCGAGCTGATCCACAGGACTTCGGATCACCTGATCCAAGTCTTGTCTAACAATCCAAATCTAGATATGAGGCAAAGGTTTGCCACTTTAGAAGCTGCCATCTTGGAGATTTGTACACAGCTTGCTAATATGGCTATGCAACCCCCTTAACCCACGAGGCAAGATCATCTGCCTATTCCTGAAGAAGATGAATATGAGGGAGACTCGGATGCTACCCTTTATGCAAGAGGGAACTGAGGTTCTTGAGGACGTGGCCGTGGAGCTGCTGGCTAAGGGGCAAGAAGAGAAGTCTATAGAGCTGAAGATAGGATTGAGAGGCATGTTGATAGGCCTTTTAAGATGAATATTGAGAAATTCTATGGGGACATGGATGTAGAAGGTTTCCTTAATTGGTTAGATTCAATGGATAAGTACTTTGATTGCATGGATCTCATGAATGAACAAAAAGTGAGTTACGTGGCTTTCAAGTTAGAGTCGGGGGCAGCCATTTGGTGGAGAAAAGAGCAAGAATCTCAGAGAAGAAGAGGAGATCCACCAATTTTCAAGTTAGAGTCGGGAGCAGCCATTTGGTGGAGAAAAGAGCAAGAATCTCGGAGAAGAAGAGGAGATCCACCAATCAAAGATTGGCCTACAATGGAGCAAGCATTAAGAGAGAGGTTTTTACCTGTGGATTACCACCAAACCCTCTATTCTCAATTCTTATCTTGTACTCATAGCACCCGAACTGTAGAAGAATATACGTCTAAATTCATAAGGCTTGCATCTCGAAATGATGTGGAAGATAATGAAGATCATATGATTGCACGATATGTTAAAGGGCTTCATTATGAAATCAGGAGGAACCGTATGGAGTATGATACATTCTTGTATTTCAATGACGTATATGCAAAGGCGAGGAAGATTGGAGCTGCCATGAAGAAAAAGAAAACTTCATACACATGTTACTCCACTCTAGGTCAGTCTTCCACTCTTCCTAGAGGAGGGACTGAAAAGAGTAACACGCAAGCAAGTGAAACAAGAAATCCTCCTAAGAAGCCTATCCAAGAGAGTGCACCAAACAGAGGAAAGGCTCCTGTGACCACATTAACTATTCGATGCTTCAAGTGCAATGAGTATGGTCACAAATCAAGTGATTGTCCAAAGAGAAAGTATGCCAATGTGTATGAACGAGATGAAGAGGAGGACGAGTCATTTGGAACCTTCTTATGTGCTCCAGTAGAAGAAAGTGGGGAAGAGGATCAAGAGGATTCTGAAGGAGAGGAGGAGTTTTGTGGTGTCTTGCAAAAGATGGCCTTGGCTACAACAAAGAAGGAGGATTCCTAATGACACAACCTTTTTTGCACTAGATGCCATGTGGGAAAAGAAGTGTGTGAGGCAATCATTGATAGAGGGAGCCAGGAAAATTTTGTGAGTAACTAGACCGTGGAGAAGCTTTGTCTGAAAGTTAGGCCTCACCCTACACCCTACACAATTGGATGGATGTGCTCTGGTGGGGGAATTAAGGTGAACTCGTGGTGCTCAATTCCAATTTCCATAGGAAAGTATTCGGATGAGGTGGAGTGCAACGTCTTAGAAATGGATGCTTGACGCATCTTAGATGCATGTTAATCAAGTTGGTTTATAATTTCGCTCAACTCTCACTTGTGCAAACTAACTAGCTTGTTAATTCAGCTAAGTTGGTTCGTTTGAACACTCTAAACACTCGAATTTAGGAAGTATCAATGATAAACTTGTGTGTCCCGACAAATACTGTCGTTCAAACATGAGGGGTCCTAAAATTAGGACGGCCAGCAAGGGCAATTTGTAACAAGAACACCAGGGACGCACCCTCACGGTCGTACTGTACAAATTGGACTCTTAGTCTCGAATTTGGAAATTCACTCTATCTTATTTTCTTCACTCAACGTAGCATAATAAAAGGAGCGTGACTTTTGGCTGGTCATAAAGCCTAATTACCAAAAGTCACGAATACATGAATCTAATTTAATGATTACATGAATCTGATTTACCCCTTCATAATGGTACTTAGCCCTTATTAACTATGCAAATAAATGGTCCAGAGTGATACATGCAATGTTACCTAATTGTGCATATATAATAAATGTAAACCCATGCCCCATGCAACTCCATGCAATGTTAGCTCCACGTGATCATTCAGCTATGAAGTTGGTAAGGCAAGACGGTCTTACATCATCCTCCCTGCCTTGGAATTTTGCTTTTCCCAAGTAGCGAGCTTGGATGGCAAAGGGAAAGCATCGAAATAAGGTGTCAAATCAGCAACATTGAAGGTGTTTGAGACACCATACTCCTCTGGAAGATCAACCTTGTATGCATTGTCACTGATTTGTCATAGGATCTTGAAAGGACCATGCTTCCTAGCTTGCAATTTTCCTTTCATGTTGGCTGGCATCCTTTCTTTGCGAAAGTGCACCATCACTTGCTCTCTTGGTTAAAACACTTGTACCCTCCGATGCACATCCACTCTTGCTTTCTCCTTGGCATAAGTGGAAGTCAACCTGCTCCTTATGGCCTCAAGTACTTCTTTAGCATGTTGAACAAACTCCACAGCTGAAGTATTAGCTTTTACTAGCCTTGGAAGTGCAGCTACATCAACAAGCAGGTTACGAACTTTGGTATAAACCAAAGAAAAAGGAGAGTGACCCGTGGACCTGTGCATCATGCAATTGGTAAGGCAAGATCCTATTGCCTTCTTTTATTATGGCAAAGGCTACCTCTGCCCATGCTGTGGGAATCTCAAAACCAATAAAAGATGTCCCTTTAGCACTCCATGTAGTTTTACTAGTTTCCTAAAAAATAAGCGAGCAACTCCGCGAGCATCTGAGGTTTTCTTGCAAGGAATGAAATGTGCTATCTTGCTCAACCTGTCAACAACAACGAATATGGAATCTACACCATGCGGAGTTTGTGGCAATCCCAAAATAAAATCCATGCTTAAATCTTCCCAAATGTTTTGCAGAACAGGCAATGGCATATACAAACCAGTGTTGTGCACTCCTCCTTTAGTTTTTTGGCACACACGGTAATGTTTTACCAATCTAGAAACTTCCTTTGTCATGTTGGGCCCAAAGAAATGTTCACCAACAGCAGCCAACATCTTGTCATGACCTAAATGAGCTGCTAGACCACCACCATGCAATTCCCACAACAAATGTTCACATAGTGAAGTTTATGGAATGCAAAGTTGGTTACCTCGCATAAGGAAATCATCATGCACGTGGTATTCTTCTTCACCTCGGCCATCCTTGCACTTGCTCCAAATGCTCCCAAAGTTCGCATCCCCTTCATATTGCTCTCGGAGCTCATCAAAAGAAGTCACTTGGCCTTGCCATTCTATGAGAAGTGCAACCCTCCTACTAAGAGCATCCGCGACTACATTCTGTGCCCCACTCTTGTGCATGATCTTGAAAGGAAATTTTGAAGATATATTGTCCATCTTGCATGCATTTGGCTAGTAAACTTGGACTGAATCATTTAGATACTTCAAAGCACGATGATCTGAGTAGAGAACAAACTCCTTGCCAATAAGATAATGTTCCCAAGTCTTTAATGCACAAAAAAGAGCATAAAACTCTTTCTCATAAGTCATCCAAGTTTGGCAGTGTTTACTTAACTTCTCACTGAAGTAAGCAATAGGACGTTTCTCTTGGGAAAAGCACGGCACCGATCCCCACACCAGAGGTATCAACATTGACTTCAAATACTTTGTTAAAATCAGGCAAAGGAAGTACCAAAGTTGAGCTCAGTTTCTCCTTCAGCTCATTGAACGAATCATCTACTTCTTTGCTCCAATCAAACACAACTCCACCTTGTTTTGATACACTTGAATTCTATCTTCACCAATGATGAATCCAAGAAATAGGAGCTTCTTTTGCCAGAGTACGCATTTCTTCAAGTTTGCACTCAGGTCATTATCACGTAGTGCAACAAAAACCTTCTTCAAATGCTCCACATGCTCCAATTCAAATCAGCTATACACCAAAATATCGTCAAAGTAGACAACTATGAACTTGTCTAGAAATGGTTTCAACACTTGGTGCATTAACCTTATAAAAGTACTTGGAGCATTTGTAAAGCTGAATGGCATTACAAGCCACTCAATTAAGCCATCACGCATTTTAAACGCGGTTTTCCACTCATTACCAAGTCTAATTCTTACCCGCTTTTAAGATCAATCTTAGAGAAAATCTTTGCTCTGCTCAGATTGTCCAACATATCATTAAGTCTTGGTATTGGAAACTAGTAGCCGATTGTGATCTTGTTGATGGCTGGGCTATCCACACACATTCGCCAAGTCCCATCCTTCTTGGGCACCAACAAGGCAGGAACACCACATGGACTTAGACTCTCACGAATGAAGCCTTTGTCCAAAAGTTCTTGCACTTGATCTCTAAGGATCTGATTCTCCATTGGACTAAGGCAGTAGTGAGGTAAGTTTGGGAGTGTAGATCCTGGGATCAAGTCGATCCTGTGTTGAATATTGGAAAGAGGAGGTAGTCCCTTTGGCAAGTCTTCCGAGACCACCTCTAAGAACTCTTCCAATATCTCAAGAATAGGCTTGGGGAGGTCTTCTTCACACCATTCCATATCTGGATCTCCCTCTTTCACCACCATAACGTGACATCCACCCATCTCCTCAATGGATCTCTTTAAGGCATTCTCCGAAGTTATCATAGTAACAAGCTGCATGGCACTGTTACAATGAATTTTCATGTTCTTCGGTTTGCTTGGCAACAAAGTAAAGTTCTCTCCACCTTTCTTTAGCTCATAAGTGTTTTCCTTACCCCTACGAATCACTTTGTTGTCAAATTCCCACGGCCTTCCCAACAAAATATTGCATGATATGAAACTCGTCGAGAATTCCACACGAACGGACCGTTGCTATTTGTTTGAATGGAACAGATCACAACTCACAAGATCTTGCGAGAACTAAGGCACGTTAATGAGCCCTAAACCGAAGCAAAGACTTATGAACCTTGACCCTAGGTCAAATCACGCCACAAATGGTGTTGGCTCTCCGTTTGATAAGTGAAAGTTTTCGTTCTAGCTAAGACGACTCTCTAGCCTAAGCAAGAACAACGAGTATCAAAACTCTCTCAATAGCTAAATGCTATGTGTTCCGAATGGACAATAATGGTCTACGTTTTATTAAGTAAGGATGCCTTTATATAGGCTCCAAAGTCTCAAAATAATCCTAAACAATCTAACTCTTAAAGAGGAGTTCTTATTCTGGCCGAACTAAATAGCTCCTATTCTGGCCGAACTAAATAGCTTAAATAAGAACAAAAATATAAGCTAAATAATAAGCAAACTAACACATCCTAATCAAGAAGATTGCACGTCCAAAATAGTTGATTCTTCTTGCGTGCCAAGCAACCAGATTAGGTGTGGATCTTCAAGCTTCCAAAATAGCCTCCAATACATGCATAGGCTTTGCATGGACGTGCATGGGCTTGTGCGCACGAGTTTGAGTCCAAACTTCTTCCATAAGTCCATTAAAATCAGATTGCAACTTCCTAGCTCTTGCCCTTGTCATTGGACCAATTGGAACTTGAACTTGCCGTAAGTCTACAAGCTTGACAGTAGGTGCATCCATAGGCTTGATCACATCATTCCCCTCTTCTTGAAAAGGATTTGTCCTCAAATCATCACCTATATCAAACGGACTCAAGTCAGCAACATTGAATGAAGCACTAACATTATACTCACCAGGTAGGTCAAGCTTATAAGCATTGTCATTGATGCATTCAAGCACTTGAAATGGACCATCGCCATGAGGTAGCAACTTAGATCTTCGTTGTGCGGGGAAATTCTCCTTTCTCATATGCAACCAGACCCAATCACCTAGTTCAAAGACAACTTGGCATCGTCCCTTATTTGCTTGTCTTGCATAGTGCTCCATTTGCTTCTCAATGTTCATTCTTGCCTTTTCATGCAACTGCTTGACAAATTCAGCCTTCTTCTTGCCATCTAAGTTAACATGCTCACTCGAAGGTAAAGGTGATAAATCCAATGGAGTCAAAGGATTAAACCCATAAACAAGTTCAAAAGGTGAATATTGGGTAGCAGAATGAACTGATCTATTATAAGCAAATTCAACATGTGGCAAACAATCTTCCTAAGTCTTAATATTATGCTTAATGAGTGCCCTTAAGAGGGTAGACAATGTTCTATTCACAACCTCCGTTTGACCATCAGTTTGTGGATGACAAGTAGTAGAGAATAACAACTTAGTACTTAGCTTGCACCACAAGGTCTTCCAAAAATAACTCAAGAACTTTGCATCTCTATCCGAAATAATTGTCCTAGGCATGCCATGCCTAACAATCTCTCTAAAGAACAAATCAGCAACATTAGAAGCATCATCAGTTTTATGACATGGAATGAAATGTGCCATCTTAGAAAACCTATCTACCACCACAAAGATTGAATCTCTCCCACGTTTAGTTCTAGGCAATCCTAACACAAAATCCATAGAGATATCAATCCAAGGCTCACTAGGTATAGGTAGAGGGGTGTACAAACCGTGGGGTTTTACCTTGGACTTGGCTTGCTTGCAGGTTATACAACGATCACAAACTCTCTCAACGTCTCTCTTCATGTATGGCCAATAGAAATGATCATGTAGCATCGCCAAGGTCTTTGCAATTCCAAAATGCCCCATCAATCGTCCTCCATATGCCTCCTGAATAAGTAACTCTCACATAGAACAGTTAGGCACACAAAGCTTATTTTCACGAAACAAGTAACCTTCATTCTGAAAGAACTCACCAAATGCACTTCTTTCAGCTGATCTAAACAACTCGCCAAAATCAACGTCATCAACATACATCTCTTTAATGTGTTCAAAACCAAGTAGTTTAGCATCAAGAGTTGAGATCAAGGTGTACCTTTGTGATAGTGCATCAGCCACTACATTTTCCTTACCTTGCTTGTAGCAAATGACATAAGGAAATGTCTCAATGAACTCCACCCATTGTGCATGCCTCTTATTCAGCTTGTGTTGCCCCTTTAAATGCTTCAATGATTCTTGATCAGTGTGAATCACAAACTCCTTGGGCCACAAGTAATGCTGCCATGTCTCCAAAGCTCGAACTAGCGCGTACAACTCCTTGTCATAAGTTGGATAGTTCAAAGTTGCACCACTGAGCTTCTCACTAAAGTATGCAATTGGTCCCCCCTCTTGCATGAGAATAGCTCCAATTCCAATTCCTGAGGCATCACACTCTATTTCAAAAGTCTTAGAAAAATTAGGTAAGCTAACAAAGGTGTATTAGTTAACTTCCCTTTTAGTAGTTGGAATGCATTTTCTTGAGCCTCTCCCCAACTAAATCCAACGTTCTTCTTGATGACTTCAGTAATGGGTGCGGCTATGCTACTAAAGTCCTTCACAAACCTCCTATAAAAACTAGCTAGCCCATGAAAGCTTCTAACGTTAGCAACACTTGTAGGGCTTGGCCAATCTTGTATAGCTCTAATCTTTTCCTCATCAACCTGTATTCCATTAGCACCAACAACAAAGCCCAAGAATACAAGTTTATCTGTACAAAATGTGCACTTCTTGAAGTTGGCATACAATTGATCCTCTTTAAGTGCATCTAGGACAGACTTTAAATGCTCAACGTGTTCTTCCATGCTCTTGCTATAAATGAGTATGTCATCAAAATAAACAACTACAAATTTGCCAATGAATAGTCGTAAAACATGATTCATAAGGCACATGAATGTGCTAGGTGCATTAGATAATCCAAAAGGCATAACCATCCATTCATATAAACCATACTTCGTTTTAAACACTATTTTCCATTCATCACCTTCTTTCATGCGAATTTGTTGATAACCACTTTTCAAATCAATCTTTGAAAATATGCAAGAACCATGCAACTCATCTAACATGTAATCTAAACGAGGAATAGGGTGACGATATTTTACCATTATGTTGTTGACTGTATAGCAATCAACACACATTCTCCACGATCCATCCTTCTTGGGCACAAGTAGGATGAGAACAGTGCATGGACTCATGCTTTCTCGTACGTACCCTTTTTCTAAAAGCTCGTTGACTTGTCTCTCAAGTTCCTTTGTTTCTTCAGGATTGCTCCTATATGCAGGTCGGTTAGGTATCGTAGATCCTAGAACAAAGTCTATCTGATGTTCAATCCCTCGGATGGGTGGCAAACTAGGTGGTAGCTCCTCCGGGAAGACATCTTTGTAATCCTGCAAGAGAGAAACAACCATATTAGGCAAATGTGGTTCAAGCTCGTTAGTGTTTAAAAGTGCCTCTCTATACTGAAGTAAGATCATAGGCTTTTTTTCAAAACATGCTTGCTTGATGTCACTTGCTCCTACATAGTAACTCTTTTTCCAACTCTCAGATTTTCTCTCATTGCCTGATCCAATTTCTGTTTTTCCGGCTTCTTTTGATCTCTCAATTATTTCCTCTCTATTGGCCGTTTTTCTCATTTTTTTCTCGGCTTCTTCTCTCCTCTCATTCTTCTTTCTCTTATCTTGCTCCCTTTTCTCATCACTCTCTTGTTGTAACTTCTTTTGATCTTCACAAACTTATGATGGTGACAAGGGTGCCAAGGTGATCATTCTCTTTTTAAGCATGAATGAGTACTTGTTGGTGTAGCCATCATGATGCACTTTCCTATCAAATTGCCACGGCCTCCCTAGCAAAAGATGACCTGCTTGCATTGGCACAACTTCACACAACACTTCATCTTCATAGTTGCCAATACGGAATGCCACCAATACTTGCTTCATCACTCGCACTTCTCCACTATCATTTAGCCATTGAAGTTTGTAGGGTTTAGGGTGTCTCCTAGTAAGTAACCCTAACTTCTCCACCATGGTAGTGGTTGCAACATTAGCACAACTTTCCCCATCTATGATGACACTACACACTTTGTCTTTGACATAGCACTTTATGTGAAAGAAGTTCTCTCTTTGAGCTACATTGTCTTCTCTAACTTGTATGCTCAATGCTCTCCAAGTGACAAGAGTGAGCCCTTCAACAGCTTGGTATTCCTCTTCGGACATACCCTCGGATGAATGCGAGTCTTCTTGCTCCGAATCTTCCTCCTCAGTCTCAACCTCTCCGCTTTCTCGAATCACCATGACTCGCTTGTTGGGGAATTGGCTTGAGATGTGACCTATGCCTTGACACTTAAAGCATTTAATGTCGCGGTTTCTTGCTGGAGGGCTTTCCACTTTCTTTTAAGGATTTGCACTTGAGCTCTCGGCCTTATGTTCTACTTTGGTTGCTTGTGGCTTGTCAAACTTATCAAACTTCTTTGAATAGCTTGGTTTCTAAGTAGAACCCGTTGTAGCTCTAGTTCCTCCTTCCTTTCTCTTGAGTTGCTTTTCAACCTTGGTTGCCATATGCACTAGTTCCTCCAACTCCACATAGTGTTGCAACTCAACTTTATCTTGAATATCAGGATTGAGTCCATTCAAAAACCTTGCCATTGTGACTTCCCTTTCTTCATCTACATCAGCTCGTATCATGGCCATCTCCATCTGCTTGTAATACTCCTCCATACTCATACTTCCTTGCCTCATTCCTTGTAACTTCTTATAGAGCTCTCTATAGTAGTGACTTGGAACAAACCTTTTCCTCATCACCACCTTCATCTCCTCCCAAGTGGCTATAGGATGCTCTCTATTTTGCCTCCTGCTTGTCAGAAGTTGATCCCACCAAGTTATAGCATAATCAGTGAACTCAATGATGTCAAGTTTTACCTTTCTTGCTTCGGAGTGTTCATAGCAATCAAACATGAACTCAATCTTCTTTTCCCACTCTAAATAAGCTTCCGGATCAGCACGACCATCAAAGGCAGTTATCTTGAGTTTGATACTTCCCATGTTATCTTCTCTCCTTGGTCTTGCTTCTCTATCTTCTCTTGGTTGATGCTCAACCCTCGGTCTCCTATAGTTTCTCATGGATCTTGCATCACCTTCTCGATCAGAATCTTCTCCACTTGAGCCTCTTAGAGGAGCCTTCCTCCTAGGTGCACGAGCTTCTCCTTCAAGCATGTTATCCCAAGGTGCCAACCTTCGCGGTGCTTGAACTCCTCTCCTTGGTAGCTGAGTATTGCGTCAACCCTCCATCGCATTCATGCGTTCTTGCAATGGCTCAAGTTCCTCTTGCATTACACGTTGAAATCTCCCTATCAATGCTTCTGTATAGACCTTAAGGTCCACATCAGCCAAGGTACGTTGCCTATCTTCTTTGTTTCCTTGAGACATAGTGCTGCAAGAAAGAAAATTAGTTAGTTCAAATATGGCCTCACAAGTTCACTCCCTTACGTGTTTGCTCTCAATGTAAGGTGCACTCAAGTTCACTCGTGTTTGCACTCAATTATTAGCTTTTCTCTCTAAGGTACTCGCACACTCTTGCCATTTTCCTCTCGTGATACTTGTGTGTTCTTACTCAAGCTAACTCAGCCCTTACTTGAACTACAAATTTCATAAAACAAACAGAAGGTTATCCGCTCGTTTCCTTGTGCAAAAAGGCTCTTTCTTTCCTATTTGATCTTCCTCTTTAGTCTTACACGCGTCCCCTTTCTTTCTTGACTTGTCCGCGTTTCTTCTTTTGTCCGCAAGCCTTTCTTGTTTAGTTGCATGCCTGATTTGGTCTTTGCTTCCCCTTCTCTCATCCGCGTGTCTTGCTTGTTTAGTTCGCATGCCTAAATAGTCTTGCTTCCTCTTTTGTGCAAGCTTAAATAGTCTTGCGAGCTTCTGTTTGGTGCGTTCTCTTTTCTTCTTCCTTTTTTTTCTTTTTCTTTTCTTTTCTTTTCTTTTCTTTTCTTTTCTTTCTTTCTTTTTTGTTTGAATTTCTCTCTTTCTTTTCTCTCTTCCCTCAACCGAATGCAACCAAACTCAAAACAATCAAGCTCAACCACAAAACAAGATGAGTTACGAATGAAATTTCAACAAAACGAAATCACATATAGATAGTAGCAAGTCGTAGCTCTGATACCAAATGATATGAAGCTCGTCGAGAATTCCACACGAACGGACCATTGCTACTTGTTTGAATGGAACAGATCACAACTCAGAAGATCTTGCGAGAACTAAGGCACGTCAATGAGCCCTAACCCGAAGCAAAGACTTATGAACCTTGACCCTAGGTCGAATCACGCCACAAATGGTGTTGGCTCTCCGTTTGATAAGTGAAAGTTTTCGTTCTAGCTAAGACGACTCTCTAGCCTAAGCAAGAACAACGAGAATCAAAACTCTCTCAATAGCTAAATGCTATGTGTTTCGAATGGACAATAATGGTCTACGTTTTATTAAGTAAGGATGCCTTTATATAGGCTCCAAAGTCTCAAAATAATCCTAAACAATCTAGCTCCTAAAGAGGAGTTCTTATTCTGGCCGAACTAAATAGCTCCTATTCTGGCCGAACTAAATAGCTTAAACAAGAACAAAAATATAAGCTAAATAATAAGCAAACTAACACATCCTAATCAAGAAGATTGCACGTCTAAAATAGTTGATTCTTCTTGCGTGCCAAGCAACCAGATTAGGTGTGGATCTTCAAGCTTCCAAAATAGCCTCCAATACGTGCATGGGCTTTGCATGGACGTGCATGGGCTTGTGCGCACGAGTTTGAGTCCAAACTTCTTCCATAAGTCCATTAAAATCAGATTGCAACTTCTTAGCTCTTGCCCTTGTCATTGGACCAATTGGAACTTGAACTTGCCGTGAGTCTACAAGCTTGATAGTAGGTGCATCCATAGGCTTGATCACATCATTGCAAGCATCCATTTCCAACACATCACATTCAACCTTGTCCGAATACTTTCCAATGGAATATGGAGAAGGGTGAGGTGTCGTTTTGAGGCCAAGCTTCTCCACTGTGGTTCGACTCACAAAGTTCTCTTGGCTGCCACCATCTATGACCACCTCACACATCTCCTTTCCCACATGGCACTTAGTGCAAAACAAGTTGTTCCTTTGTGATTCACTTTTCTTGGCCATAGTCATTACAAGCTTCCTCAACACCCCACAACACTCGTCCTCCTCCTCTGAGGTCTCAAGCTCTTCCTCTCCACTTTCTTCCACTAGAGCACAAAGATATGCCTCAGTAGTCTCATCCTCCTGCTCTTCAATTTCACACAATTGTGCGAATTTACGCTTGGGGTAGTCACTAGATTTGTGTCCATACTCATTACATTTAAAGCAATAAAGACCAGATGATGTCACGGGTGCCTTGCCTTTAGCTTGAGCAACTTCAGGCATGGTCTTCTTTGAGGGTGGCTTAGGATCCATTGCTTGTACAACACTGTTATCACCTCCTCCTCTTGATGTTTGTTTAGGACCCAAAAAACGAGTTAGGGTTGATTTCTTCTTCTTCAAGGCAGACCCTATCTTCCATGCTTTCGAGCATGCATCATTGAAATAGAGAAAAGTGTCAAACTCTATTCTGCTTTTAATCTCAAAGCTGAGGCCCTCAATGAAATGAGCTATCATTTGATCCTTGTTCTCCTCTACATCATTCCTTGCTGCCAACCTCATGACTCTGATGTATACTTTCAACACTCCTACTTCCTTGAGTGCACGTCAAAAACTGAGTATATAAGGTTTAATGATAATCAACAGGTAGGAACCTATCTCGGAGGGCTTGTTTCATTGTTGGCCAATCACGAATGGCTCTTTCTCCTCTCCTTTTCCTAGGCTCTTGCTCCTTCCTCCACCAAACAGCAGCTCCTGTTTCTAGCTTGAAAGCCACGTAGTTGACCTTTTACTCCTCGATCAAGTCCATGTAGTCAAAATAATTCTCTATTGAATCAAGCCAATTCAAGAACCCTTCTACGTCTTCATCTTGAATGGTTGATCCACCCTTCTATAGTAATCTTCCCCACGTTCCTCCTCTCTATAAATTTCTCTACAAGGTGCACGGCCTACATCACCATGTCCACCAACTCCTCTACCTCTTCCCTTCACTCCTCGGCCTCCTCTTCTCACATACAAGGTCGCATCAGAATCTACATCTTTATCATCCTCTTGATTGTTACGTGCCTCAACAAGAGGGGGCTGCCCTACAGGTGCTTGCACTGCAAGGTTCTCAAGGCGAGTGAGAATTGCCTCAATGGAAGCCTCCATTTGAGCAAATCTCTAATTCATGTTCATCTCAGCTCTTAGATTTTCATTCATTTCGGTCATAGTACATCGGCTTTTGGTGGTGCTAGGTGGTTAGACGAGACTCTGATCAGGTGATCCAAAGTCCTATGGATGGGCTCGTAGATAGGGTTCTCTCACAACTCTCTATGGTTATAATGTTCTCTCTCTCACTCTCAACCTAGAAATTGAGATAATCTCAATTCTAGCTTTGATACCACTTGACGTAGCTTAGATGCATGTTAATCAAGTTGGTTTATAATCTTGCTCAACTCTCACTTGTGCAAACTGACCAGCTTATTAATTCAGCTAAGTTGGTTCATTTGAACATTCTAAACTTTCGAATTTAGGAAGTATCAAAGATAAACTCATGTGTCCTGACAACTACTGTCGTTCAAACATGAGGGGTCGTAAAATTAGGATGGCCAGCAAGGGCAATTCATAACAAGAACACCAGGGACGCACCCTCACGGTTGCATCGTGCAAATTGGACTCTTAGTCTCAAATTTGGAAATTCACTCTATCTTATTTTCTTCATTCAACGTAGCATAATAAAAGGGGCGTGACTTTTGGCTGGTCATAAAGCCTAATTACCAAAAGTCACGAATACATGAATCTAATTTAATGATTACATGAATCTGATTTACCCCTTCATAGTGGTACTTAGCCCTTATTAACTATGCAAATAAATGGTCCAGAGTGATACATGTTATGTTATTTAATTGTGCATACATAATAAATGTAAACCCACGCCCCATGCAACTCCATGCAACGTTAGCTCTACGTGATCATTCAGCCATGAAGTTGGTAAGGCAAGACAGTCCTACGTCAATGCTTGTCATATTCTACTAGGCAGGCCATGGGAATTTAACAACAAGGTTGTGCATAGAGGCGAGGAGAATACATACAAAGTGAGAAAAGGAGGAGAACGCTACACTTTGTTGCCGAGAAGACCTAAACATGATAAAGGCCTATCAAACAGTAGCATGCACGTCGTATTGATGATTATGTCCACTCAAGACTTGGAGGACTCAATTTAAGAAGTAGGTTGGTGTCACGTATTGGTGGCAAGAGAAAGAGATCCAAAGGAGGGGAGTGACTCTTTGGAACTACCTGAACTCATGGTGGAGCTATTGAGTGAATTTCCTGAAGTGGTGGCCGAAGACTTACCAAAGGGGTTACCACCTCTCCGAAACATCCAACACCACATTGATCTGATTCTGGGCTCGACACTTCCAAACCTTCCGCACTATAGACTCAGTCCAAAGGAGAATCAAATACTCTGTGATCAAGTCCAAGAGCTCCTAGAGAAGGGGTATATTCAAGAGAGCTTGAGCCCTTGTGGTGTACCCGCACTTTTATCCCTAAAAAGGATGGTGGATGAAAGATGTGCGTGGATAGCCGAGCAATCAACAAGATCACGATTGGCTATCATTTTCCTATCCCAAGGGTAAATGACATGCTCGACACACTTAGTGGATCAATGATCTTCTCTAAGGTTGATTTACGGAGTGGATAACACCAAATTAGGATTCGACCAGGAGATGAATAGAAGATGGCTTTCAAGACAAGAGATGGCCTTTACAAGTGGCTTGTCATGCCCTTTGGATTGTCAAAAGCACCGAGTACGTTCATGAGGTTGATGCACCAGGTACTCAAACCATTTCTTGACGAATTCGTGGTGGTATACTTTGATGATATCCTGATATATAGCCAATCAGAATTGGATCATGTGAAGCATTTGCATGAGGTTTTTTGTGCACTACGTAAAAATAAACTATTTGCCAATCTGAAGAAGTGTGTATTTTGGCAAGAAGAGCTTCTGTTTCTTGGGTTTATGGTTGGTACATGGAATTAGGGTAGACAATGCCAAGGTTGAAGCAATCAACAAGTGGCCAATTCCGTGCAATACAAGTCAAGTCCGAAGCTTCCTTGGGCTGGCCGCATTCTATAGAAGGTTCATCAAAGGTTTTAGCACTATTGCTGTCCCACTGACCTCGTTGTTAAAGAAGGGGACTCCTTTTGAATGGAGTCGTGAAGTTAATGAGGCATTTGATGAGCTTAAGGCAAGATTGAGCTCCGCACCCATGCTAGCTTTGCCAGACTTTCACAAGCTATTTGAGGTTGATGTTGATGCCTCAGGAGTGG
This sequence comes from Hypericum perforatum, assembly GCA_012979155.1. Classification (NCBI taxonomy): domain Eukaryota; kingdom Viridiplantae; phylum Streptophyta; class Magnoliopsida; order Malpighiales; family Hypericaceae; genus Hypericum; species Hypericum perforatum. The sequence continues at coordinate 126,286 of SOPF01029173.1, forward strand.
GAATATGAGCTGTGTTGTCTCAAGAAAAGAGACCAATAGCTTTCTTTAGTGAGATGCTGAGTGAACATCAATAAAGCTGGTCCATCTACGAGAAGGAGTTCTATGCCATTTTTCGAGCCTTAAAAATGTAGGAGCACTATTTGATTAGCAAGGAGTTTGCACTCTTCTCGGATCATAGAGCTCTCAAATTCCTCAATGACCAATCAAAGTTTACAAGCCATATGCACGTTCGATGGTCAACCTACCTTCAGAAGTTCCCATTTAAGATCACGGATAAAAGTGGGGCACAAAATGTTGTTGCCAATGCCCTAAGCAGGAGGGTTACACTCCTTACTGAATGGAGAACGAAGGTAACATCTTTTGATTGTCTACGTGACTTGTATGAAGAAGATGACGATTTTAGGGAAATCTGGTTGAAGTGCAAAGGAGGGTCAGGACATGGAGAATTCCACATGCATGATGGATTCTTGATGAGGGGCAATCAGCTTTGCATACCCGATACATCCTTACGTGAACAAGTGATTTAGGAATTGCATGGGGTTGGATTAGCAGCACATCTAGGTCGGGACAAGACTTTTGAGGCTCTTTCCGAACGATTTTATTCGCCTAAGATGAGGAAGGAGGTAGCTCGCATCGTTAAAAGGTGTCGTGTATGTCAAGAAACTAAAGGTGGTTCAAACAATGCGGGTTTATACACTCCTTTACCCATCCCCGAAGCAATTTAGGAAGATGTTAGCATGGAGTTCATCTTGGGATTGCCTCGCACCCCTCGTGGTGTAGATTCAATCTTTGTTGTTTTTATAGGCTCTCAAAGATGGCTCATTTCATTCTGTGCAAAAAGACCTCTGATGCACATGAAGTTGCTAAGTTGTTCTTCCGAGAGGTGGTTAAGTTGCATGGCATACCAAGGAGTATAACTTTTGATCATGACGTCAAATTTTTGGCAAGCTTTTGGAAGACCTTATGGGCATTATTTGATGCAACATTGAAGTATAGCTCCACTGCGTATCCTCAAACAGATGGGCAAACCGAGGCTATGAACCACACTTTTGGCAACATGTTGAGAAGTTTGTGCCACAAGAAAAAGCGATAATGGGATCTTGCACTTCCCATAGCTAAGTTCACGGAGCATACTCAAAAGTGCTAGAAGCGGTAAAGGCAAGACTCGCATCCACCTATGCAAAAGAGAAAGCACACGTTGATGAGCACCGAAGAGTGCAAGTGTTTATGCCCAAAGAACAGGTGATGGTACATTTTTGCAAAGAGCGAATGCCTGCCAACATAGGAGGTAAATTGGAGCCTTGCAAGTACGGTCCATACAAAATTTAAAGGCGAATAAGCAACAATGCCTACATAGTTGACTTGCCCAAAGAACTTGGGGTGTCGAAGACCTTTAATGTGGCCGATCTGACCCCATACTATGAAGCCTTCCCTTTGCCCTCGAAGTTGGCTGCTTGGGACAAGCATGATCTCAAGGAAGGGAGGATGACGTAAGGCGTCCAAGCTGATCAAACCATCCACATGTATGCATGAGTTTGCATGGGTTCCATTAATTACGTGCATGGTTTAATTAGCTTGATTTATTTTGTTTTGATGTTAGAAACTTTCTGAATGCTTGTAATAAGTTTCATACGATTGTAATAACTCTGAGACGCCGAATAAGGCAAGATGTAATGGCCATTAAGGAGGGGTTAAAGCAGAGTGGAGGTTGATGGGGAAGCTGGACAAACACGCCCCTATTCATGCCTTAATTCCTGCCTCTCTTTATAAGCTGATCAAGTTATTCAATAAAGGCATTCGAATTATTTCCAAATCGACTTGAGTCAGATTAATTATGGTGCGACTGTGTGTGTTTGAATTGTTACAAGTCCTAGCTGGCCATTCTATTAATTTTAGAACCAATTTAGCTTGTATCACGAAAGTGATATTCGTTGAATTTTATCCCTAGCTCGAGATTACAATGATCAACTTTCCATTTACGTACCAACTTTGAATTTAGTGATCCTAGCTATATCGCAGATGCATCTACTTCAACTTCAAAAAGCTTGGCAAAGTTAGAAAGTGCAAGAATGGGTGCGGAGCTCAACTTCTCCTTCAAAGTCTGAAAGGCACGATCAACTTCTTCTCCCCATTCAAATGGAGTTTGCTTCTTCAACAAGGCAGTGAGAGGGGCAGTGATCATGCTGAAATCACATATGAACCTGTGATAAAAAGAAGCCAAATAAAGAAAACTTCAGGTCTAGCTTGCATTCAAAGGGGCTAGCCAGGTTCGGATCGCCTCTATCTTGGCTTGATCCACGTGAATTCCATAATTTCGTACCAAAAATCCAAGGAACAAGAGCTGGTCCTTCCAAAAACTACACTTCTTGAGGTTCATATACAACTGATTGGCTTGCAAGGTTGAGAACACCTCTTTCAAATGCACAACGTGATCAGCCTCGGTCTTGCTATACAGCAAGATGTCATTGAAGTAGACCACCACCTACTTGTCCAAAAATGGCTTGAGCACTTGATGCATCAATCTCATGAAAGCACTCGGTGCATTTATGAGACCAAATGGCATCATGAGCTACTCGTACAAGCCATCTCGCATCTCAAACGCAGTCTTCCATTCATCACCAGGCCAGATTCTAATCTGATGGTACCCGCTACATAAGTCAATCTTGGAGAAAATGGTTGCACCACTTAGATTGTCCAGCATGTCATCAAGGCGAGGAATGGCAAATCTATACCCAATGGTGATCTTGTTGATTGCTCTATAGTCGATGCACATCCTCCAAGTGCCATCCTTCTTAGGCACAAGTAAGGCAGGCACACCACAAGGACTCAGGCTTTCTTGCATGTAACCCTTATCCAATAATTCTTGCACTTGCTCTTGGAGAATTTGATTCTCCTTTGGACTCATCCTGTAGTGTGGTAAGTTAGAAAGAGTTGCACCAGGTATAAAATCAATTTGGTATTGAATCTCACATAAGGGTGGTAGCTACTTTTGCAAGCTTTCGTCCACGAGCTCAAGAAAGAACTCAAACAGCTCTAACACCTCTTTAGGTAAGGACTCCAAGCCTTGATCATCTTCTGATGGTGGATTGGTCATGATAAGCACATGAAAGCAACCTAGCTCCTTGGAAGAATTCACCACTTCACATGTGGAAGTCACCATGGACACGAGCTGCATGGCACTGTTTAATTGCCCCTTCACGTGCTTAGGCCTCTTTGGCAACAAAGTGAATTTTTCTCCCCCCCTTTCTGACCTCATAATTGTTCTCCTCACCACGGTGCACAACTTTGTTGTCAAACTCCTACAGTCTGCCCAACAAGATGTTGCACGCATCCATATCCAGAATGTCACACTCTACTTGATCCGAGTACTTCCCAATTGTGATGGGAATGACACACCTTGAAGTGACTTTGATCCCTCCTCTAGACCTAACCTAACCAATTGAGTATGGATTGGGGTGTGGAGATGTCTTCAACCCTAACTTCTCAACAATCTTGCGGGTTACAAAATTCTCTTGGCTGCCATCATCTATGATCACCTCACAAACATCCTTCCCAACATGACAACTTGTGCGAAACAAGTTATTACGCTGAGAGTCATCTTTCTTGGTTGCGGTCAGGGCCACCTTTTGGATGACATCACAATACTCTTCTCTATCAGATGTCTCCTCATCATCTCCGCCACTTTCATCCATGGGTGCACATAAGTACGCCTCTTCTTCCTCCTCTTCTGAGCCCTCAATCTCACAAAGTTGAGCAAATTTACATTTAGGGCAGTCAGTAGACTTGTACCCCATTTCATTACACTTGAAGCATCAAATGGTTAACGTGGTGGCTGCCTCTTTCCCTTTTCTTTGTGCAAACACAGGGCAGGCTTATTTGGAGGGGCCTTGGGCTCGGTTGCTTGTGGTGCACTCCTCTCTGCACCTCCTTTTGTAAAAGTAGACGTCTGGCCAGGTCCTGAGAAATGAGAGTATGTAGCTTTCTTCTTCTTTAAGGCACTACTAATAGTTAACCTCATGAATTCAGAAGTGTATTAATCAATAGTCCAGTTACCTTGCGTGCACGACAAGAATTATGAATACAACATTTGTTTATAATCCACCGGGAGGAAGCATTCATGTAGGGCTTGATCCATGCTCAGCCAATCATAAATGGCACGTTCTCCTCTCCTCCTTCGTGCCTCTTGCTCCTTCCTCCACCATACAGCCACACCTAACTCAAGTTTAAAAGCTACGTCGTTCACCTTTTGATCTTCAGAAAGATCCATGCAGTCAAAGTACTTCTCCACCAAATCCATCCTATTGAGAAATCCCTCTACATCCATATCACCATGGAATTTCTCTATATTCATCTTAAATGGACAATCTGCCCTCCTATAATATTCTTCTCCACGTTCATCCTCCCTATGCACTTCTCTCCTAGGCACATGACCCAAATCTCCACGTCTACCATCTCCTCTTCCACGCCCTCTCATTCCACGTATTGCTCTACCTCCTCCTCTTAGATAAAGTGTTGCATCTGAGTCTCCATCATACTCCACTTCTGGATCAAGGCATGCCTCAGCTGGAGGGGGTTGCATAGCAAGGTTTGTAAGCTGAGTACAGATGTATAGGATGGCAGCTTCAAGGTTGGTAAACCTTTGATTCATGTCTTGTCGTAGAGGGTCATTTTGTTCGGCTATGTTGCACACAATTTGGTAGAGCTAGGTTTGGTAATAGGTACATGGATCAAGGGATCACGTGGTCCTGTGGTTTGGCTCGTAGATGGTGCTTGCTTCGCGAATACAATGGCTAAAGTATTGCTCTTGCTTGGCCTTGGAACTGAGGACACATCTACCAAGTGATTAGGAGCCTTTGTATAAACTAAGAAAAATGGGGACTTCCCTGTCATCCAGTGAACAGCTCCATTGTAGGCAAACTCAACTATTGGTAAAGCTAAGTCTCATTGACTCTTCTTTTCATGACAAAGGCTTGTCAACAAGTTCCCAAGTGATCTATTGGTGGCTTTAATCTGGCCATCAGTTTGTGGATGTGTTGTTGTGCTGAATTGCAAAGTGGCATCGAACATCTTCCACAATGTCTTCCAAAAGCTTGCCAAGAACTTCACATCACGATCAGAAGTGATGGTGCATGGTACTCCATGCAATCTGACCACTTCCTTGAAGAAGTGTCTCGCCACACCACTTGCATCATTGGTCTTTCTACAAGAAATGAAATGTGCCATTTTGGATAACCTGTCAACAACCACAAAGATAGAGTCTACACCACGAGGGGTGCAGGGTAAGCCAAGTTCAAAATCCATGCTCAAGTCCTCCCATATGGCCTTAGGCACAGGCAAAGGTGTGTAGATGCCCGTATTATGCACTGTCCCCTTTGTTTCTTGGCACACCCTACAATGCCTCACCATCTTCTCAACTTCCTTTCCCAACTTAGGCCAATAGAACCTCTCGGTTAGGAAGGCCAGCATCTTATCTCTTCCAAAATGGGCAGCTACACCTCCTCTGTGCATTTCCCACATGAGTTATTGCCGTAGGGATGTGTTGGGAATGCAAAGCTGGTTCCCCTTCATAAGGTATCCTTGTGTAGAAAATAATCTGCCACGACCTTTCCACTCTTGCACTGCTTCCAAACATCGCCAAAATTAGCATCATCTTCATAAAGCTTCTTGACGCACTCAAAAGCTATCACGCTTCCTTTCAGCTCCACAATCAAGCTCCTCCTCCTACTAAGAGCATCAACTACAATGTTTTGCTTTCCACTCTTGTGAGCTATCTTGAAAGGAAACTTCTGAAGATACATGTACCATCTAGCATGCATATGATTCACAAACTTGGACTAATCATTCACAAACTTCAACGCCTTGTGATCAGTGTATAAGACAAACTTCTTCCTGACTAGGTAATGCTCCCAAGTTTTAAGAGCTCGGAAAACTGCAGAGTATTTTTGCTCATAGCTGGTCCAAGTCTATCTATGCTCACTCAATTTTTCACTAAAGTAAGCTATGGGACGCTTCTCTTGAGATAGCACAGCACCAATCCCTACTCCACATGCATCAACATCTACTTCAAAAAGTTTAGAAAAGTCAGGAAGTGCAAGTACCAAAGTGGAGCTCAGTTTCTCCTTCAACTCTTCAAAGGCTCGTCTTGCCTCTTTGTTTCATTCAAAATTTGCTTGCTTCTTGAGCAAGGCAGTGAGTGGAGCTGCAATCATACTGAAGTTATGGATGAACCTTCGGTAGAAGCTTGCTAAACCAAGGAAGCTTCGCACATCACTTGCATTGGAAGGCACTGGCCACGAATGAATGGCTTCAACTTTGGACTGGTCGACTTTTGGAAGACCTTGTGGAGTAAGTTAGGTACCAAGTTATTATTCTCTACTACTTGTCATCTGCAAACTGATGGTCAAACTGAAGTTGTGAATAGAACTTTGTCTACTTTATTGAGAGCACTTATCAAGCATAACATTAAGGCATGGGAAGATTGTTTGCCACACAGTTAGTTTGCTTATAATCGCTCCATACATTCTGCCACTCAATTTTTACCTTTTGAACTTGTTTATTGCTTTAATCCTTTGACTCCATTAGATTTATCACCTTTGCCTATGAGTGAACAAGTTAATTTAGATGGCAAGAAGAAAGCTGAAGTTGTTAAGCAATTACATGAGAGGGCGAGAGCAAATATTGAGAAGAGAACGGAGCACTACGCTACATAATTGAACAAAGGAAGACATAAGGTTGTCTTTGAGCTGGGAGATTGGGTCTGGTTGCATATGCAGAAGGAGCATTTTCCTGTCCAACAGCGTTCCAAGTTGCTAACCCGTGGAGATAGACCATTCCAAGTGGTTGAGCGCATTAATGATAATGCTTACAAGCTAGACCTTCTAGGTGAGTACAATGTGAGTGCTACATTTAATGTTACTGATTTGAGTCCTTTTGATATAGGTGATATGGATTTGAGGACAAATCCTTTTCAAGAAGAGGGGAATGATGCGAGCATGCCTACATCCAAGCTACAAGTGCAAGAAGACTCACGTCAAGTGCAAGTGCCATTTAGACCAATGATGCGTGCAAGAGCAAGGAGGATTCAAATTGAACTTAGTTGCCTAATTTGGAAAGCTCATGAACGTGCCAACAAGTCCAAGAACGTGCATGAGGTCCATGTAAAGCCCATGCATATAATAGAAGCTGTTTTGGAAGATTCGCCACTTTTGCCAACTTAGGAAGCATGCAACGTTCTATTTTGTCCATGCACGATTTTGAATTGGATGAGATCTTTCTACAAGATTCTAGCATAGTTAGTTATATTATTTAGTTCTTATTTAGTTGAATAAAGAGGCCAGAATATGGTTGTCTTGGAGTGGAAGTTTATGTACTTGAACCCTATATAAGGGGGCTCGGTCTATTGGAATAAAACACAATATTTTGAATACAATTAAGTCTTTTTAGACAAGTGAGTTTGATAACTCTTTGTTCTTGCTTTGAGCTGGTGTGCTTGGCTTGAACGTTCTTTCACTTATCAAGTGAGTTAACCACCCTCGTTTGTGGTGTGATTCGATGTGACTTGGAGCTCTCAGATTGTTCACGGTTTGGGTTGAGGCTCTTTTGCCGAGGTTCTAGTTGGCTTAGTTTGTGGGTTCGAAGTCTCATCCATTCTAGACAATAATAGATCCGTGCAATTCGTGTTTCTCCTGCCAGGATCACATTAGTTGGAGAAGGCAAAGGGTTTCTTGCTCGCTTCCTCCTATCTCCTCTTGGAATCCTGCTAGATCTTGTAGCATTCGCCATTGAAATGTTTGTTTTGGACCTTGGAAAGTACGGGTAAATGGCTCGAGAAAGTTGGGCAAGTGAAATTTTGAAGATTCAGAAAGCGGGAATTTTTGGATTTTGAAATTTTGTGAAGAAATTGAACTAGCATAGAGTTTCATAGCCAATTTTGTCCAAACCTAGCGTATGCCAGATTTGTTGGTGTACGCCAGCTTCTTCTTTTGCCCAACACTGGCGTGTGCCAGATGCACCTGGCGTACGCCAGCTTCTCCGAAATCTCAATACATGGCATGCGCCATATACCTAGGCGTGCGCCATATATGTACAAACCTCAAAATAAACTTCATAAAACATACATATACACTACTAAAAGATCACTCAAAAGAATACTAACATACTAAACTAATTTTTTTGGCTTTTATTTATGCTGCGTTCCTGGAAAGCTTGAAAACCAGATGCCCCATCAGCATGGGTCAAAGGAGCAACTTGGACATTCACAATTCACACAACTCACGAATGACATACCATGACGAACTACCTCTTTGTGCAACCTTTTCGGCTTTAAGCCTAATAGGATCACAATATAGTAGCATGGTACGCTCATTTTGCGAGTTAGTGCTATTCTTGCTATAGTCTCCATCGTGCTCTAATTTTTCGCACCTTGGACAAAATTCAAATCTCTTCATGCTCCTCTTGAAAGCACTCTTCGAAGTCCCTCTAGAGTGTCTCATAAAATTTTCATCTCGTCTCTCAATTCTCAAGGTCTCTTGTGCCCGACGGAGAATGATGAGACATATGTCAATTGGGAGCTTCCTTAAAACTAAGACACTAACTAAACAAAGATACTGAATGCAAAACATCTTGTTCTTTATTCTCTATAGGTAAAAGAGCCTTTCTTTGTTTCAAACGTTCATATATTGGATGGCACATAAATCGATTGCACCTTCGCATCTCGATTAATGTCACCCCCTCCAATGTAAATTTTGCATCATTGGTCGTTAACTTGGAAGACTATCCCATTGCTATTTTTAAATCAAGTGCTCCAAAATCTTTCTTGATAATATAGGCATCATGTCTTCTTTTGGTCCTTTCCTTGTAAAGCCTTGAGCTTTCCAATGCCAAGTCCCGCATTTCATCCAACTCTTCAAGTTAGAGGATTTTGCATTCTCTGGCCTTTTTGTAATCGTAATTAAGGGTTTCAATAGCCCAAAATGCATGATGCTCAAGCTCTACTGGAAGATGGCACGCTTTGCCATACATAAGCCTATATGGCGACATTCCTATAGGTGTCCTAAATGCCGTACGATAAGCCCATAAGGCATCATCGAGCTTGTTTGACCAATCTTTCCTTACTATTTTGACCGTCTTTTCCAAGATTTTCTTGAGCTCTCGATTTGAAAGCTCAACTTGTTCGCTACTTTGGGGATGATAAGGTGTTGCCACCTTGTGCGTCATCCCATATTTCTTAAGCAGGACTTCAAATTGTCTGTTGCAGAAATGTGACCCACCATCACTGATTATCGCTCGTGGTACTCCAAATCTTGAAAAGGGTTTCTTCAGAAATCGAATAACTACTCTAGTATCATTTGTTGGTGATGCCAAAGCTTCTACCCACTTTGAAACATAGTCTACTCCTACCAAGATATACTTGTTGCCATATGAAGTTAGGAAAGGACCCATGAAGTCTAAACCCCAAATGTCAAAAAGCTCAATCTCTAAAATTCTAGATAACGGCATCTCATTCCTCTTTGAGATATTTCCCATTCTTTGGTAGTGGTCACACTGCTCAACATAACTACGTGCATCCTTGAAGATGAAAGGCCAATAGAAACCGTATTCGAAGACTCGAGATGTAGTTCTTGAAGCTCCATAATGACCTGAGTAGGGAGTGTTATGGCATTGCTCTAAAATATTTGATACTTCCCAACTAGCAATACAATGTCGAAGCACCTCGTCATTACACCTTTTGAACAGGTAAGGATCATCCCAAACATACATCTGAATATCCTGTAGAAATTTCTTCCTTTGGGGATAACTCAGATCTGTAGGAATAATACCTTCAACCAAGAAGTTGGCATAATCAGCATACCCGGGAGCTTCTACTCTACTCATTGTCATAAGAGTTTCATCCAGAAACTCTTCTTGAATGTTCCCTTCAATCTCCATACCATCACTTTTCTCTAACCTTGAGAGATGATCTGCGACAATATTTTCTGCTCCTTTATTATCCTTAATGGACAAGTCAAATTCTTGTAGTAACAAAATCCAGCGCATCAAGTGAGGTTTCGCATCTTTCTTTGAGAAAAGATATCTCAAAGCTGCATGGTCAGTGTAGATTATAACTTTCGAACCAAGCAAGTATGGTCTGAATTTATCGCATACGTAGAAAACCATAAGCATCTCTTTCTCTGTGGTTGTATAGTTAAGTTGAGCTCCTGCCAGTACTCTACTAGCATAGTAGATGACATGTAGCTTTCCCTCTTTCTTCTGTCCAAGCACACAACCCAAAGCTAGATCACTTGCGTCACACATCATTTCGAATGGAAGTTTCTAATTCGGTGATGAAATCACTGGAGCTGTGATAAGAGCTTTTTTAAGAGCATCAAATGCCTTAAGGCAATGATCATCAAAGTTGAAGGATACATCCTTGACCAGCAAATTTGTTAGAGGTTTAGCAATTAGAGAGAAGTTCTTGATAAATCTTCTGTAAAACCCGGCATGACTCAGAAATGCTCTAACTCCTTTAATTGTTGTTGGTGCATCCATTATTTCTATCGCCTCTATTTTAGCTCTATCAACTTCCATGCCAGCTCTCAAAATCTTGTGCCCAAGGACTATTCATTCGTCTACCATAAAATGGCACTTTTCCCAATTGAGCACAAGGTTCTTTTCCTCACATCTCTACAGTACTTTATCTAGGTTGTCAAGACAGTGATCAAATGAGTCTCCAAATACAGGGAAGTCATCTACGAAGATTTTCATAATCTTTTCGTTCATCTCCCAAAAGATAGACTATATGTAATGTTGAAACATTGCTGGGGCACAACTTAATCCAAAAGGCATTCTACGATATGCAAAAATACTGAAGGGACATGTGAAAGATGTCTTCTCTTGATCTCTGGGGTATATTGCAATTTGGTTGTACCCAGAGTATCCATCCAAAAAGCAATAATACGAATACCCAGCTATCCTTTCCAACATTTGATCAATGAATGGAAGTGGGAAATGATCTTTGCGTGTAGCGTCATTCAATTTATGGTAATCAACGCACACTCTCCATCCAGTAATAGTCCTTGTTGGAATGAGCTCCCCTACCTCGTTGATCACAACTATCATTCCTCCTTTCTTGGGAACACAATGTATTGGGCTAACCCACTCACTATCCGAGATTGGATAGATAATTCCCGCTTCTAGGAGTTTAATCACCTCCTTCTTAACAACCTCCTTCATGTTTGGATTAAGTCTCCTTTGTCGGTCTACTCTCGGCCTCGCTCCATCCTCCATGTGAATGTGGTGCATCACAATTTCTGGGCTTATCCCCTTGATGTCGGATATTTGCCACGCAATGGCCTTAATCTTCTTGTTCACAATTGTGAGCACTTTGTCTTCTTCTTCTTTAGTGAGCTTGTTCGATATAATAATCGGTAATCTCCCTCCATCTATTAAGAAAGCATATCTCAGATGGGAGGGTAGCTCTTTCTGTTCTAAGGAAGGAGCTTTTACAAATGAGGGTGGAGTACGATATTTCAAGTGAATCTCTAGCTCCTCAAGCAGACCATTCTTATCAATTTTCTCCTTGACTTCTTCCTCAGGATCCTCTGCGACTCTCTCTAGATCTTTATCCTCAATCCTAGAGATGTTCTCCTTGCAGAATTTGAGGATACACTCATCTACAACATCTATTTTCATGCACATCCCTTCATCAAGAGGATGGCGCATAACACCTGTCATGTTGAACTACCAATGCACATCTACCAATGCATGTGCAGTGTTGAGGAATGGTCTTCTGTAAATTAGTGGATAGTTCTTATCCTTAGAGAAATCCAGAACAACAAAGTCAACTGGAAAGATGAATTTGTCTATCTTCACCAGGAAATCCTCAACCACACCGTATGGTTTCTTAATTTTTTGGTCTGCCAATTGGAGAAGCATAGAAGTTGGCTTAACCTCACACAATCCTAGTTCTTGGAATGTAGACAAAGGCATCAAGTTGATACTTGCTCCTAAATCACATAGACATTTCGGAAACTCGGTTTCACCAATGAAACAGGGAATTGTAAAACTCCCCAGATCTTTTAGCTTTGTCGGAAGATTTTTTGAGATAAGAGCTATGAGGGTAATCGTCTCTCCATCTTCCCATTTCCTCTTCTTAGTGACAAGTTCCTTTAGAAACTTGGCATAGTGTGGTACTTGATCTAGCATCTCTAGGAAAGAGATGCTAATCTGAACGTTCTTCATTTTCTCCATGAAACAGAGAAATTTTTCATCCATCCCTGACTTTCTCTTTACCCTCTGAGGATAAGGAAGAATCGGGACCATTGGTGGAGGTGGTACGTAAATTTCTTCTTCCTCCACAACTTTTTCTTGTGAGCAAAGCTTCCTCCTTGTTATCTTTTTCTAGACTTTCCACGTCAATTGGTTTAGCATTCTCTTTGACTTTTTAAGAAGCTAATTCCTTGCCACTTCTTAAGGTGATTGCATTAACTTGGCCATGAGGATTTTCCTTAATAGAACTTGGGAGAGAGCCAGATGCTCTATATGTATTTGTCTTAGCAATTTCCCCAAGTTGTACTTCCACGTTACACATGGCAGTTGCGTGACCTTTAAGAAACTACTCCAAATTGTTCTGCCTTGCTTCCTAGGCCGCCGCTAATGCCTTCAAGATTTGACTTTGGTTATTGGATGAGTCTCCAAATTATTGGATGGATTTCTCAACCTTGTCAAATCTGTCCTCGAGTGCTACCATTCTTTCTCCTAAGAACCCATGTGGTTGAAAACCAGGTGGTGGTCCTTGTTGCGAGACACGTAAAGGCATTCCTTTATCAGGAATGATTGCCATACTGTCATCATTGTTTCTCTCTTTCTATGAGAAGTTAGGGTGGTTTCTCCAACCAGGATTGTACGTAGAGGAATATGGGTTGTTTACCCTCCTTGTCCTTGACCACTCACAAAGTTGACCTCCTCTATAGATTGGCTCATCATTGCATATTGACTAATCTTGTGGCCAGAATTTTCACAAGCTTTGCAATGCTATTGTAAGGCAACATCATCAACTTTGTTTAGAGTCAAATTGCACAATTGCTTTGCCATCAAGTCTAATTGTGCTTGAAAAGACGAGGAAGCATCTAAGTCTATCATTCCTCTTCTCTCACTTCACTCAGTTACCTCCCTTAACTCTCTAATGGGTTGTCTTTTCCTCTCATTCGTAATTATCCTATTTGTTGCTGCTAACTCTTCCAAAATATGTTGGGCTTCAGCCCTTTCCTTTCTCAGGAAATTTCCATTGGAAGTTGAGTCAACAGTTCCCATTGTTGATGGCGACAGACTAAAATAAAATGTCTTAAGCAAAGACTCCTCAGATAAACCATGGTGCAGGCATTTTTGTTGCAACTCCTTAAATTTCTCCCAAGTTTCACTGAAAGACTCTCCTTCATATTGTTCGAAGTTAGTAATCTCCTTAACGAGTTTGTTAGTCTTTGAGTAGGGGAAATATTTATCTAAGAAAGCATTTGCTAATTGCTCCCATGTGGTTATTGGAGTACCCTTAAGTTGCTTATACCAAAGTTTAACCTTATCCCTTAACGTGTATGGAAACATTCTAATCTTAACAGCATCATCAGTTGCTCCAAGATACTTAAAATTATCAGCTAATTCCATGAAGTTCCCCAGGTGTTCATTAGGATCTTTATTAGGCAAACCAAAGAACTGACCCGAAGTTTAAAGCATATGAATCACGGCCAGCTTAATTTCAAAGTGGTTAGCTTTGACAGCTGGCCATTGGATTCCAGATTTTGCTCCTTCACAAGTTGGTCTCCCATGGTCCATTAGAGAATGTCTAGGGGCATGAACTCCATCCCCATGACCCTCTTGCCTTTGATCCATTCTTTCTTTTTCTCTTCTCTCCCTACGTAATGACCTTTCTAACCGTGTTATTTCTTCTTCAATCTCTAATAGAGAAATATTGGTTGAACGGGGTTAATGGCATGCATGTAACTTGTCAAGCAAGACAAGTTACTTAGTCGAAAAGTAAACAAAAAATCAAGAAAAATTAAAATAAAAGATAATATACTAAAAATAAAAATAAAAATATACTAATATATATATATTGATCCGAGTTTGTAAACCGAATTGAGAGTTTGGTTGAATGTTCTTTTCGGACAATCACTTGAGTTATGTCCGATCACATTGCACTTATAACATCACAACTTGGAGGTTGATTTGGTCTCAACTTCTTTCCCTTTTCTTCGCGTGTTTTCAGACGTGTTTTTTGGTTGGTTTGTTGCTTTAGGATCATTTGCTTGCACATTCACCTTGTCCGCAGCTTTGTTATAATTACCACTTCCTCCTGATCCTGAATAATGAGTAGACACTCGTTTCTTCTTCAAAGCCATCCCGATCTTGCATGCCTTAGAACACGCACTTGAAAGTAAAGAAATGTATCGAACTCCATACATTGCTTTACTTCATAGTGTAATCCTTCCACAAATTGAGCAATCATTTGGTCTTTGCTGTCTTCCACATTGTTTCCTGTGGCCAAACGAATGAATTCTGTTACGTACTCATCCACGATTCAGGGCCCTTGCACACACGTCAGAAATTGTGTGTATAAGGTTTGGTTGTAATCTGTGGGCAAAAATCTCTCGGACAAAGTTTGTTCCATTGAAGGCCAATCTCGTATAGGTGGATCTCCTTGCCTTCTTCTTGTTTCTTGCTCTTTATGCCACCAAACAGCCTGCGAAACCTCCAAAATAGTCAGTCACTATGGCATCGTGTTATCCACGTGAGAATTGAGTTTTAGGAGTTATTTATAGCCTTCGTAACAAGTTGGTTCAAGTTTGATGAAGTTCACTCGAAGAATTTCCAAGTATCGTAAAACTAGTCGACCAAATTTGGACAGTTTGACCTTTGAAGAGTATAAAAATCATAACTCCTTCAATTTTGATTCAAAATGAGAAATTCTAACGGCTACAGAAACTAGAAACATAAAGGAACAAAACACGTGATTTACAATTTTGACAAAAATGAGAGGAAGGCTGCCATAATGGAGCTTCTTACAGATGGAGTGATCTGATTGGATATCAGATTTTTGTCTTCATCTTGGATATTTTGTTAAGAGTTAGCTTGGTAATTTTTGGAGCTTATCCTTATCTTACCATATTTCAAAGGTTATCATCAAGAGGTAGGATATTCATCTTCTTGGTCATAAAACGAAATTTGAAGAGAAAGAGGAGAATAGGCTAAGAAGGTTGAAAAAGGAGAAAAACGTAGCTTGACAAAGATTGACTCGGTAAGCCTTCTTCCTCTTAGATTCAGACTTTGTGGTAGTAGAGAAAGTTGTAGAGGATGAAGATATCTTTCTAATGGTTTAAACCACTTGTTAATCGGATCAAGGAATCATCGGGAAATTGGTTTTGAACAGACAGACGTTTCTGAGGTGGTCAGTGAGTGATAGGAAGACGATTAGCTCGGTAAGTGGATTTAAATTTTGAATTGGATCACCAAATTTTGTTATAATATAGAGGACGTCCAGAGCTTTCTTTTGGTATATTATGGGTCACTTTTGGATCAAGGAATCGACGGGAAAGTTGTTTTGAATCAGCATGTTGTTAAACAAACACACAGCTGAAGTGGTTGAGAAAAACAAGTTTGGTAAGTATACTTATACCTCGAATCGGACCATGAAATTTTGATATGTTGTAGAGAAACCTCTTAGCTTTCAAACTATAAATTTATACCCTTTTTGGATTAATAAATCTTATTGAAGACTTGGTTGAGATTCGGACTAGTCAGCTGGGTTCAGATTGAGGGAGGTTGAAGATAAAGGCTTGGTAAGTGAATTGTTGGAAGTTTTAGTTGAAATTTGGATTCTGCGATACAAGTACATACAAGAGAAGTCATGTAAGGTGTCATTTAAGATGGATATGGTATATTATTGAGTTATATGTGTTGGTTGTTGAAGATGAAGTGGCTGGACATCTCTTGTTATTGGTTTATGTCCCGATCGTCAAAACAGATTGTTGGATGCCTTTTTTGACCATGAATAAGTTCTGGGCAGATTGTATATGTGTTGTATACTTGGTTAAAAAGTGAGGATTGAAAGGAGTTATGATGACTGGATTCATTTGATTAGTTTTAGACGGCGGGTTATACTTTTGCAGTTATTCGTTATTTTGAAGTGTTGGCAGAATTTTGGTTTGAGAATTGGAAGGTTAGCCTCATTATTGTGGTTTGGGATTATATACAGAGTTTCCTCAAGGTGTGTGGGTAAAGAAGAACTATTTTGAAGGTTTTAAGTGAAAGGCACAGGATTCAGGAATCAGTGTGTTCGGTGGATCTTCATTGTGTAAGCGGATAGACCATGATATGTTGGTTGTGCTTGTTATATGTATGTTTCAGATCTTGATTTATGTGCGTCTCATGCATATGTTATATGTTTGGTATATTGTGATCAGATTGTGACAAATGAGAGGTTTGTGAATAGCCGGCTAGATTACTAGCTCAGGGCTGATTTTATATGTTTGATTGTCCATATGAGATGGATTCTGAACTATTGGTTATATGTGTGATCTGTTATATGTTCTGTGAGAGAAATGAACAGGCTTTCCCGTACTAACCGGGGATGTTAGTCTATGAGCTCATAGTTTGGGGGATATCACTAGTTTACATGTGTTTGCTATTAGTAGCTTACATTTGTATGCTAGCTTCTGTTTGTTTATGGACGGAGATCTATTTTGGCCATTTGGATATCCCCTGGCAGTCAGAGGAAGGGGCCTTTCAAAACCTGTTCATCGCTCTATATATTATGACTCTATGCATTTATGTGGTTATATTTGTACTTTCGGTAATTTGTACATCATATGGTCATCATGCATTTTAAGCTTAGTTATGTCAAACATGGTTAAGTTCTGTGACACGTATATCTCAAACATAACTTATATGTTATGTTCTATTCCCTTACTAAGTATTTCCCGACACTTACCCCTTACTAATCTATCTCAGGCTCCGAGGTGCCTTAGTAGTGTTCTTTCTGGAGTCTGTGATCCGAGTCCATCTTATTCGTTCAAGGGCTACTCTTTTGAGGTCTCCAGACTTGTGCCATCCTTGTATATCCATAGACGCTCCATAGTGGTTTTCGATATTGGATCTGCTTATGTATAAACTTTATCGTAGTTGTATGAGAGATTTATTCAGATTTTGTTATGTTTGTGTAACATATTTGCATATACTATACCTTTCGCATGTTTGTATGATATAAGATGTGATAAGATTGTGTATGTAATATTTGAGGCTTGCTAGATTGCATATTCATAGATATTTTGTTATGTGGTCTAGCGCCGATCACCGACCTGAGTTTGGGTCGTGACAGAGTTAGTATCAGAGCTTAGGTTTGATTTGGTTGTCTAGGTTGTTGTGAATGTGTTTTGTCATACCCTACGGAGCATAGGATCCATCATGTCTTATCCTTCTTTGTATAAGCTCATTTTGTGGTCTTTAAAGTGTGACTTGTCTTATAGGAAAGATATGCTTGTACCACGAAAGGATACTGAGACCACTATGAGGGAGCCAGGTGAAAGCTCTAATGGACCTCGAGATGAGGCCATACTTGGAGATAACCACACTTCTACTACTACGGCCTTACCAGCTGAGACAAGTCAACCAATTGGTGGGCGTAATATTGATGTAGTGGACAGAGTGATGATGGCGATGGAGAAGTTCATTACTGCTCAATAAAGTCAACTTGAGAAGATGCCTCGAGATGATTCTTTGGCAGAGTTTCTGAAGTTGGACCCACCTATATTTTATAGGATACGTGATGATCCTGAGATGTTCTTAGATGAGATGGAGAAGAGGTGGAAAATTCTTAATTGTAATAGCAAGAGAATGGTAGAACTTGCCGCATTTAAGTTAACAGATGAGGCAGGAGTATGGTTTCAATCTGTGGACTCAGTTGGATGGACATGGGAGAAGTTTAAAACTTCTTTAAAGGATCGCTTCTTGCCTGAAAGTTTGAAAGATGCTCGTGCATTCGAGTTTGAGAGGTTGGTCAAGACATCAGAAATGACTGTGATGGAATATGATCAGAAGTTTTGTCAGCTGTCCCGTTATGCTAAGCATCTAGTTCCAGATGAGGAGAAGAAAGTGAAGAGATTTATTCAAGGATTGGATGATGCAATGTTTAAGGTTATGTACCCACGAGGATTTCAGACTTATGCAGCAGCAGTGGATTGTGCAAGAACCTTAGAAATGCGAGATAATGAACAAATCGCAAGGCAGAAACAAGCAAAGGTCCAGAGGTTTGATCGACCATCACAATATAGTTCAAACAAGAATTTTGGACAACCACAACAACAAGGGCAGAACTTTCAGTCTAATTTTCCGAGAGGTGGAGGATCATATGAAGGATTCTGGAGAGGTGGTGGTCCTCATGAACAAAGAAACAGCTCTGGACAATCTGGTAATCAAGGCCAATCGGCTGGTCAAAGGCAATTTAGTGGTTCAATGAATTGTGCTAACTGTGGAAAGCAACACCCTGGGAGAACATGCTACAAACAGATGGGTGCTTGTTTTGGATGTGGCAAGTTTGGACACCAAATTAAGGATTGTCGCGCAGCTAAGGCTAGACAACAAGCACAACTTACGAGTCTATCTGGTCGACATCAGGAGCGAGATCGAAGTCTAGTTAGCCAGAGCCATCAGGGTGAGAACTCGAGTTCGAGAGGAAAGGAGCCAATGGAGCAGATTAGTGGTGGTCCAGCTCGAGTATATGCTTTGACAAAGAAAGATGCTAATGCTTCTAATATAGTGGTCTCGGGTATACTTCCTATAGGCTTGTCACATGCTCGAGTCTTATTTGATTCGGGGTCAACACACTCATTCGTGTCACCCCATTTTGTCAAGTTCTTTGATAGTCCACCTTTGTTATTAAGAGAGCCATTAGATGTTTGTACTCCTTCTGGTCATATCATTCATGGGCATTTAGTTCATAAGTCATGTGTGATAGTTGTAGATGGACATGAGATGTTGGCTGATTTGCACATATTAGACATGGATGATTTTGATGTGATTTTGGGGA
Organism: Hypericum perforatum; assembly: GCA_012979155.1. NCBI lineage: Eukaryota > Viridiplantae > Streptophyta > Magnoliopsida > Malpighiales > Hypericaceae > Hypericum > Hypericum perforatum. Next base: position 145,340 of record SOPF01029173.1, read on the forward strand.
TGGACTGGTTATCATCATACCATGCTATAGTTGATTGTTTTAAGAAGATTGTGAGGTTCAGGCCGGAGGGCGAACCAGAATTTATGTTTTGGGGTGATGGGATGGTTCTACCGAGGATTATTTCATGTTTGAAGGCTTCCTAATTATTAGAAAGGGGCTGCGAGAGTTATTTGGCTGTTGTTAAAGAAGTTGATTCAGATGCAGATCAGATAAAAATTGATGACATTCCTATTGTGAAAGAGTTTCCAGATGTATTCCCAGATGAGTTGCCAGGTTTACCACCTGAGAGAGAGATTGAGTTTTGCATTGAGTTATTACCAGGGACAGAACCAATCTCGATACCACCATACTGGATGGCACCTGCTAAATTAAAGGAGTTAAAGGTACAATTGCAAGATTTGCTGGATAAGAGATTTATACGACCTAGTGTTTCCCCATGGGGTGCTCCGGTATTATTTGTTCGAAAGAAGGATGGTAGTCTGAGGTTGTGTATTGATTATCGCAAGCTTAATAAGGTGACAATTCATAATCAATATCCTCTTCCACGTATTGATGATTTGTTTGATCAACTACGGGATGCCAAGTGGTTTTCTAAGATTGATTTACGATCAGGATATCATCAGTTGAGAATCCGAAAGGAAGATGTGGCTAAGACAGCTTTTAGAACTAGATATGGGCATTATGAGTTTTTAGTCATGCCATTTGGTCTTACTAATGCACCAGCTTACTTTATTTTTCTGATGAATCGAGTGTTTAAGCCATTCTTGGATCAGTTTATAGTTGTGTTTATTGATGACATATTGATCTATTCGAAGACCAAGGAAGAGCATGAGAAATATCTGTGGTTGGCTTTGAAGACTTTGCTTGATAATAAATTATATGCTAAGTTGTCAAAATGTGAGTTTTGGTTGCAGAGTGTGGCATTCTTAGGACATGTTGTGTCCAAGGACGGAGTGTCAGTTGATCCAGCAAAAATAGAAGCAGTGGTAAATTGGCCGACTCCTACAAATGTTACAGTGGTACGTAGCTTTCTTGGGTTAGCTGGATATTATAGGAGATTTGTGAAAGGGTTTTCAACTTTGGCTGCTCCACTTACTCGATTGACACAGAAGAATGCCAGATATATGTGGGGAGAAAATTATGAGAAGAGTTTTCAAGAACTAAAGCGTTTGTTGACCAATGCTCCAGTTTTGGCATTACCATCATCATCTGGCAGCTATTATGTATACTGTGATGCTTCTAGAGTTGGGTTGGGATGTGTTTTGATGTAGGGTAAGAATGTGATAGCATATGCATCTCGACAGTTGAAGAAACATGAGAAAAATTACCCAGTGCATGATTTAGAAATGGCAGCAGTTATATTTGCGCTCAAGATATGGAGGCATTATCTTTATGGTGAGAAATTTGAAGTGTTTACTGATTATAAGAGCTTGAAGTACATTTTCGAGCAGAGGGATTTAAATATGAGGCAAAGGAGATGGATGGAATTTTTAAAAGACTATGATTGTACGATTAATTATCATCCTGGTAAAGCCAATGTGGTTGCAGATGCCTTGAGTCTGAAGTCAGTAGGTAGTTTGGCACATATGTCAGTAATACGAAGGCCTTTAATTTCAAGCCTACATGAGTTACTTGACCAAGGGTTGGAGCTGACTACAGTTTTAGATGGAGAGAAACCAGTGATATTGGCTGAGCTACATTTACAACCAACGATACGGGGTCGAATTATGGATTTACAAAGACAGGATCCTGAGACTATGGAGATGATTAAAAAGGTTGAGAATGGTGAATTGCCAAAGTTCTCCCTTAGTGCTAATAGTGTCTTACAGTATGGTACTAGATTGGTTGTTCCTAATACAGGAGATGTGAGGAGAGACATCATGAGCCAAGCACACAAGGCAATATATAGTATGCATCCAGGTTCGACCAAGATGTACAATGACATGAAGAAACAATACTGGTGGAATGGTATGAAAAAGGATATCGGTGAATTTGTCGCTAAGTGTTTAACTTGTCAGCAAGTAAAGGTAGAACACCAAAGACCTTTAGGTTTGTTACAACCATTGAGCATTCCAGAATGGAAGTGGGAGCAGATTACCATGGATTTAGTAGTAGGTTTCCCAACTTCACCTCGAGGGTTTGATTCTATTTGGGTGATCGTGGACAGATTGACATAAGATGTGATAAGATTGTGTATGTAATATTTGAGGCTTGCTAGATTGCATATTCGTAGATATTTTGTTATGTGGTCTAGCGCCGGTCACCGACCCGAGTTTGGGTCGTGACACAGCCGCACCTGATTCAAGTTTGAAAGCAACGTAGTTAACTTTTTGCTCTTCAGACAGGTCCATACAGTCAAAGTATTTTTCAACCAAATCAATCCAATTTAGGAACCCTTTGACGTCCATATCTCCATAAAACTTCTCGATATTCATCTTGAAAGGTTGATCTACACGTCTGAATTGGTCAATCTCCCATTCATCACGTCTAGGAGCACGTACTTCTTCACCATGTCCTCAATGTCCTTGACCTCTTGCTCCACGAACACCACATCCTCCCCTTCTTGTAAGGATCGTAGCATCCGAATCTGCATCACCTTTATCTTCAGGATTCATGTAGACTTCAGGTGGAGGAGGCTGAACCACAAGATTAGCAAGTTATGTACGAATCTCCAAGATGGCTACCTCTAGATTGACAAATCTTTGCCTCATGTCCGGATTCTGATTATCAACAAGGTCGGCCATAGTGCAACGGTCTTTAGTGGTGCTAAGTTGGATAGTAGGGTCATGGATCAGGGGATCACGTAGACCTGTGGATCGGCTCGTAGGTGGGATCTCTCACAACTCTCTGCGGTTATAATGTGCACTTACTCTCACTCTTAATCTCAGTATAGAAACTGAGATAGATCTCACTCAAGCTCTGATACCACTTGATGTAGTGTAGAGGAATTACTTGATTAAATTTGATAAATCAAACACAAGTTTGTCACAAGGTTCGATCGATCAAACGAAATGCAAGATAAGATCGCTAATTTGAATGTAAAGGGTTCGAGATTTAATAATTTTTAAATGAACGAAGTAACGAATAGATAAACTTTAACCAAACAACTTTTGTTGCAAGATCAAAGTGGGTTTGAATTGGATCAAACAGCCAGATGACATAGAGCGTCTAAGCTATCCAGGCCATCCGCACGTGTGCATGAGATTGCATGAGTTTATTTTATTACGCGCATGGCTTAAGTTAGTTTATTTTTGTCGTTTGATGTTAGAAACCTTACGGATGCTTGTAATAATTGCTACTGATGCAATAAGTTCTGGGAAGCCGAATAAGGCAAGATGTAAATGCCATTTAGGGGAGGTTAAAGCGGATGAAAAGGCAAGAG